>NMRB01004313.1:2322-17057 GCA_002633025.1 Notospermus geniculatus
ATTGACTGACTCCAAAGTGCAAATCTGACTAGTTGTGACAAAATGGCCATATCTCCGGAACGGAAGCAGCTACGACGACACGACTGGCGCCAAAAGAAAGAGGAGAAAAAAAACAGCTTCATTTTGACAATTTTCAGAAGCGTAGCAGCAACGGTTATCGAGATATAGACGTTTAAAGATTGGCAACCTGACGAAAACGTAGGCCGAATGCGAGTATTTCCTCACAACTTGCATCTTCGGCTCTGGCCTGCTTCTCTCACAGACATTTCGGAAGAAGCAAACCTGCATGAGGTCGTGGCCCATTTAGTTGCCTCCAGAATGAGTGCCTTGTCACCAGTTTTGGTTGCAATTTGTGGGCGCCAGGCGCGTTTTTGTAGACACATCAGAAATTCATGTTACGAAATGTACACTTTTCAACTTCATCCAGTCCCGAAAGTGTTAATAACTACCCGGAGATGCTACGTCGATAAGTATCTGTGGTAGAACCATCCATATCCATCAGAGAAAATCTCCAGTGATCCTCCGTACCACGGCTCAGTGCGAAGAAACTGTCACTGCAGTCGCTACACTGATATAATGCTATCGGATATTCTTCAGGCCACTTGCCTGGAGAAGCGATGACGCAGTTTATGACGTCACAACCGAAATCCGTGCGTAAGAGAACCCTAGATTTCGGTGTCGTATGGATCTAAGACCTCTAGACCCACCTGTCGCATAATGTCAACTGGTTCCTCTGGGAACATCCACGCGGTCTCGTGTTTTTGTCAAATTTTTCAATCTAGCGTACTTAGTGGCCTGTTCAAAGCGGTGACTGAGATATACTGTTTCGGGATGGGGAAGCCAAACTTTACGGTTTATCTTACTGCGAAACAACAATGACTGGCACAAAAGGCATTATTTTCTTTCAGTCGCGCTTGGTGCTGGCGTTGACATACTCTAAGTACTCACCTATAAGATCCTAAAGGGCCTGTCACACTGAAGTAGTTCTCAAAACGTCCTGTCCCGTCCTAAAAAAATCGTAAAACGGGTTAGAACGTGACCTTGGCCAAATAATGCATCGATGTTCTGGAGCACCCTTCCCGTCCATGAAGTTCGTAAAAAGACTGTAAAAAGTTGCCATACGTCCACTCCGTTCGCACACAGTTTGAGCCCGTTCGGCAACATTTTCAAGAACGTACTGAGAACCAGCTCAGTGTGATTGGGGCATTAGCCGGACAATACCCCAGTTCCAATACCGCCTCCTTGGGCAGACTTAAAGGAGATAGACGCCGAAGTTGTAAACAAGCTGGTTTGTTTACAAACATGGTCGGCAAACTAGTTTTATTCCTTCGTGAAGGTGGCAGCACCAGTGGCGCCCCGTGATCGTTAGACGGGTGCCCGGTCCAATGCAACTCACTCACGATATTCACGTCAGTACAAATCACCGACAATAGGTGGCAGCACCGCAGGCGTCGCGTGGATAGAGAACCTGTGACTGAGTGTTTACAACTTGGACGTCCAGCTCCTTTAAAATAGGCGTACACAATGGTCGGCCTTTCGCAACAGTTGACCGTGTTTTAAATGCTATTGGAAGTCAGCAAAGCCACAACAGTAACAGTTGCGTAAATATGTTCTAAGTAGGTAATAAATTCTCGATGCGAGTGCTATAATTGATTCAAGATGGCGGCGTTTGATTCTTGACTGGGGTGTGTTTCAAAATTGGTCACCCAAGAAAATGGGGCAAAATTTAACTTTGAAATGATCACAAAGATTTGTGCCATTGATTTTCCTAAAATCAAATGTAGTATTTGATAATATAGACCTTTAACTATTAGTTTCTCCATCTGGGATGTACAGTGTGAAGGAGGGTATCAAAAAATATTAAGCTTACCACAAAATCTATCATTCCGTCTGACACCAAAACTACTTTCTGCTGTCAGACTTTAAAGGGTTAATAGATCAATTAGTTTTCAGTGCCATAATTTAGAGCGCCATGATACCTAGATCTGACATGAATATATTGTAGAGTTTCAAGAAACAGCCTTTCACCAGTAGACAAAAGAATGGTGAAAATTTTCTGGTGTCGGACGGAACACTTTTTGAAACACACCCACTGGCACGACCAGTTCCCTTTAAGAACGACAACGATCGCTTCTGTGATTGATTTCCGATTGTTCGTTCAGTAGACATATCGGCCGTTATCGGTAGAAAGAAGAAATCGTTCTTTGAATACTTATGGAATGAAAAATAGGTCATTATTTACAGCTGTCAACCATGTCTTGAAGTCGTCTCAGATAACGAACATAATGTTGTAGACATTCGGGTTGGACGCGTTCTCCATGCGGTTCAATATTTGTTGACTATTGACCTTTCCAACAAAGATGGCGGTCTAAAGCTGTATTTACACGAGCCGATTTTGTCGTACGATTGTGTCGGCCGACAGAGACGTACGACAAAACGCACCGTGTATACTAGACTTCCGAGACGATTTTTTTGTCGGTGCGACATCGCGTGCAGAAGTCGGGTGTTCTTTTTTCACCCGATATCGGCTGCTTGTCGTATGGACTGGGCCAATCAGGGAGCGAGATTAATAAAATAAAGCTAAAATAGAGCTAAAATAATTGTCTGAGAGGATGCGTTTGGTAGTGTTATATCATGCTTGGACAATGAATGGCCGCAACGTCATCTGGGAGAACTAGTAGTAGGCCACTATCTTTGTTGGAAAGGTCTATAGGTGCAAACTACTTTTTCTGATCGGGGTATTTTTATTTGTATTAAATTTTTCCGTCAGGGCCGATGCCATGGCATTATTGTCCCAGAGTTGTACGGAGGAGGCCATCTCAAGCTACTCATGTTCCTCACTTGGATGGGGTCTTTTACTTGCCCTTGTAAAGGCACAAGGTACAAGGTACCACGGATTAGTGTCCCTGCTGCGACAGACGTGAAGAACCAGGGATGATTAATCCCATATGGTCGGGCTGGATTCAAACCAGGTGTGAAAGGAAAGAATGTCCCCAGGAAAAACTGTCTCAGGAACAAAAGATCCTATTGTTACAATCTAATCTCTGGCGATTGGTTTCTATACCCATGCATCTTAAAGGAGCTGGACGTCCAAGTTATAAACACTCACTCACTGGTTCTCTATTCACGCGACGCCACCTATTGTCGGTGATATGTACTGACGTGAATATCGTGAGTGAGTTGCATCGGACCGGGAACCAGTCTAACGATCACGGGGCGCTACTGGTGCTGCCACCTGCACGAAGGAATAAAACTAGTTTGCCGACCATGTTTGTAAACAAACCAGCTTGTTTACAACTTCGGCGTCTAACTCCTTTAAGACGTCATTCAATAATAGAAGTGGACACTTTTTACTGGGGGACACTCTTTACTGCTACACCGGGACCTGCCGCATGCTGAGCGGATGTGATAACCACTAGGCTATCAAGGCAATGGGTTATTCAAACGACTGCTCGAATAGGGATTACTTCCACATCTGACTGGCGCGAGGTTTTCGGCCGATATCTCCGCAACGCCTGGGTCAAATTTGACAAAACATACGTCGATTGACTTGTCTTTCTTGTCGGTATCTTTCTGTTATCTTCATTTTTCGCGTAAGGCCGACAAAACGGATCCCTTTCTCAAAACCCATTTCATTTTACCACGAAGTTCAGTGCAGTTTACACATGCGCGATGCATTGTGTCATTTCAAAATGGCCGCCATTTAGGCCGTAAACACGAACTGTGATTAGTGAAAGAACTTTTTTATGTCACGTTTTTAGGGAAAATGACAGGGATGATGGCTGTAGCGGCCAAAAAGACAAATCGATTGATGTATTAGTTTGTCAAATTTGACCCAGCCGTTGCGGAGATATCGGCCATAAACCTCGCGCCAATCGGATGTGGAATGAAGAGTAGGCTGCACGTCGAACAAATCTCAGCCTGTACCGCTGACAACCGGATTCTTCCCAACACGTCTTTGTTTTTGTTTCTATTAGCAACACTTCAGTTACTTACCTCTGATATAATTTCAAATTCTGACGAACAAACACAATACAATATTCACACGAGGACGTCAAATCTACTGCACAGTCGCATTTCTTGCGGAGTTACCCATGAATAATACACAGCAGACGTCGATAATGTCATCACTTATGCAAGGACTGCATTATATAAACCATGTTCTCACTGCTGTAATATGTCCATTACTTGTCTCATTTCAGGCTCTATTCGCGATACGTTTATTGGATTAAAAATATATTCTCACGACAGGCATTAGAGTGAAGCAGGTAAGTGAGACTGAGAAAAAACATGTTCAGATGGATAGAAAACATTTAACCCTTAAAACCTGACGTCCACTAGGGCGCGGACAAGACGCGGGATGCAAATTTAGTAAATCCACATTCATTCAGCAACTTCTCCGCATATTCTTGAAAGATTCCGTTCACTGTCTTTATCATTCCTAAGCATTTCCCGGCGTTTCTGCACTTTCGGGAGAGGGCAAAATGCCCGATAGTCATTGACGCGGAAAGAATGCCGAAATGACATAATCTGCTTCCGCAACCCTTCCTAATGTTGTCGGCACTCTAGTGGACGCCACCCATAAGGGGAGACTCCACTCATTGTAAACTTTTGAATTTTTATCAATCTATGGAGACTAATTGCCAAGAGTTGTTATGTCACTAGTGTCAATAGGCTGACGACCTTTGTAGTGAATGAGCTACTGTGATTGCCTAGGCCTATTGGTTGTTCCTTCATATATATGCATTGAACACTCATGACATCATGAGTGCTGTGCAGTACGTGGTCCCCTTGGGATCCAATTAAAATACTTAAAATGATGAGTTTCCTGATTTAAAAAAATATGACATGTCGCAGATATCAATGAATTTAAATGTATTAACGATATTTCAAAAATTCAAAATTTTAAAGAATGAGTGGAGTCTCCCTTTAAAGCATGACTGCATGCATTAAAGATAATGTATCACGACTTCATTGTTTACATTCAATGTTTGTAAACATGGATGTTTACATTATGTTATTTTGAACTTTTGGGACATGCCAACCCACCAAAATGAGTACTTTTGGAAACAACAGAATTTCTAGAGGGGCATGCCACCAACAAATTACTCATAAGACAAAGAAAGCCTGGACATAAACAAACAAAATGTAAATAAACAATGAATTTCGTGGCCCGCGAAAATACCCGTGATATATTATCTTTAAAGGGAGACATCCGAAAGATATTGCCCGGCGGGCACTAGTTGTTTTTGTTTTGATTTGCGCACAGCGCCGTCTGTTAATCAGCGGTGACACTACGCTATGGCACAGGCCCCTGGAGAGCTATCAGTCAGTTTAGAACACGCACCTTTCCAATCGGAAAAAGTATGAATACACAGTGTACATTTTGTACACGTGTCGTAGCCAATCAGAAAGTGTGTTACGGCGGCGTCGGTTAAACCTGTGATTATGGCTTGTGATTGGATATCTCGTCAAACAGCGCCGTCTATTGATTATCCGTCAGTTTTGGTGCCAATCATGCCAGTGTTTAGTGGGTCTATACCTATGGCCAACCTTGGAGGAATCCTCCAAGGGCCAACTAACACTGGGGACAGTGTAAGGGAAGTTGAGAACCAACCTCGTTCCCAGGGCTTAACGTAGGCTTGTTAAGCCCTGGCTTCAAAACAAAATACCTCGGCTGTGATTGGCTCGTGTACATGGTGTACAATGCATTGAATGTACATATCGGTCTGACGTCATTCCCAGGAAATGGATTAAAATATTGTTTATATCATTTTTTTTTTCATATCATAGCAAACATTATTCTTTATGATGACAGACATAAATGTTCATAATACAGTTTAATGAAAATGTATTTTTTTACAATCATTACTGTAACCGAGGTTGAAATAAGCGTTGGGGACGAGGTGCCATGAATCTTGGAAGTGAATCCAGGGTTTAACGACCGAAAGCCGAAAATGACCTCGTCCCAAGGCAAAAGCAGAATAAATTTCGAGTTAGAACGTGGGACGAGGTTGGTTGAGAACATATGATAAACCGTCATGATCAGGAGAATGCCGCTTTCACACCCGTCAATCTTCTTCAAGGGCGAAGAAAGTTTAAACAGACGCCAGTGACGTATCCGTTGTTGACATTACTGGTACTTGATTAATATTTGCCCGAATAGGACGCATATCCGCCGGGAGAGTGTTTTATTGTTCTCCTCAATTCGAGTTGACAGATTACGAGCAGGTAAGAAATTCGCAAGGAAAGTCACAATCAATACGGCACGCCAATCTATCTCAATCTATTTTGCTGTTAATTTGGATAAATTTAGCTATTGAAACACGGAAGAGAGAATGTGGTAGGTGACTAGGGTATTGTGTAGTGAAAGATGCTGACAGATGTTACTGCGAAGATTCGGTAACGAGATTCCAGGAGGATTAAAGTGCCACTGTCATTTGACTGTATGCATGAGGTATGCCTCAGTATCCCTCCCCTGGTGGCGGAATCAGGAACCGACGTAATATGACTGGTGTCCTGTCCAATCCATAACACACACACCTACTCTTCATTCCACATCCGATTGGCGCGAGGTTTATGGCCGATATCTAGTCCGCAACGGCAACGAATGGCGGCCATTTACGGCTGTAGGCAAAATGACAGCGTTGATGCCTGTAGCGACAAAAAAGACAAATAGATTGATTATGGTATGTCTAATTTGACCCAGAGGTTGCGGAGATATCGGCCAAAAACCCGTGCCAAGTTGTTTTGGAATGAAGAGTACAGTAGATTGATAATATCGTCATAGAACGGTCTTCGAATGATACGAACAAATTCAAATCAATCATTGTCCATCCCTACTACAGTTGGATTTCGCTTGCTATCATAAATGACAAGTTAGTTACACCAGTGTGTACGACATGCAGAATAAATCAAATATACCGTATTGCGCTGACAATAGAGGAATATATCGAATATGCTTGACTGCCGCCGGCTGAATTGTATAATGCACTACTGAGGGTACGGATAGCCGTTGTAGCAGGAGTGATAGTATGTTACAACGTTTTTTGCCCGCTTGGCCGCAAGGCCCAGCATGGCTTATGCTGTGGTTGGGGTCATAGCCCTTTTTACACAACGCAGAAATTTGGCCTGGATGAACCGGGCCGTGCTCGGCCCGGGTCAGGCCCGCCTCAGAATGACCGTTCCCACTGCACCAATATCTGATTCGCCCGCTCTCCTTTCTGTGGAGGTAGGAAATCTCCGTCATTTTCAATATGGCTGAGCCCATGAACATTCGCGGCAATGACGTATTGAGTTCAAAGCCGATAAATGAGCATGCACACTTCACTACAGGCGGGTTACTCAAGTGGGCAGAGCTCAGTAGCCCTTTTGCACTATGGCTGTCAGGGGAGACTGTAATTAGGGGAGTCATTTCATAACGCGTCGATATATGAATATGAATCAACTCCGCGAAGTCGGCGTCCAGATTTTGATCGCGCGTCGGACGCCGATGGTCGTGCGTCGAAGTATGAACTAGGCTTTAGCCGGGTGTCTTGTACTTTGCCTTTGCAAAAAGACTGAAGTGTTAGTTTCTCACACTTATGGAGTGTTGGAATTGCTCCAACACTTGAAGTGGAGGAAAGTGTCGCCCTGATCACACTTTAAAGAGTTGTTGATTGCAACACTTCGAAGTGGTGCCTTACACTTGAAATCGGGCTTGAAACACTTTGGTCTGCTACACCACTTATGAGTGATGTAATACACGGAAAGTGTTGGGATAGGAATAAAGTGTTGTTTTAACACTTTCTGAGAAGAGCGCTATAACTTTTAAAGTATTCCTGCCTAGCACTTTCCAAGGAGATCACTACTACTAATACGGCTGGATAGGGCTACAGAGCCAAGGAAATCGCCCAAAATAAAAAAAAGTTCACGGCATGAATGATACTCCGGGTGCGTTAGGTGTGGGCCCACAGTGGAATGGGTCACTTGACAAGTGACCATGGTCACTTCCACAGTGGAATGGGTCACTTGACAAGTGACCAAAGTGACCATGGCACTTCCACAGTGGAATGGGTCACTTGACAAGTGACCATGGTCACTTCCACAGTGGAACATGTTGGATTTTAACTCCTCAGGTGTTGATTTCACCACTTCAGTTTTAAGAGTGTAAAAGACCCCATCCAGTGAGGTTGTACGATAGATTTTCTTTTCCTTTTTCCGCGTCCATTCTTTTCACACCTCGTCGTCGTCCGCCCCGAAGTAAATCTATTTTATCGGATCAATATCGATGATAGTCAAGATAGTAACCACTGGTGTAGAATTCGGATGATATAGGGCCTGCTCTAATCTACTGGCTATCGAATCAAAATGGCTGCGATGCGCGATGTTTTCGTAATATTAACAAAAGTCTCACTGTGTAGCGTTCGTCTGAAAACGCGATTTTCATAACTCATTCATCATTTTTATCTGCATTATTGATAGCTCTCAGCATCTCTTGGTAGATAAGATATCGTATTTTTAGCAAAAGGGGGGATTGTATGAAAACGCGACTCAATTTTTCTTTTTTGTTGAAAATTGATCAGTCATTTATTTTCGCTTTTATCTTTCGCCATGTCGTACTTTTCTTCTGTGTCGTCCGCACACATGATTTGAGGGCTTTGTTGCAGTGGCTGTGGAGTCGTTGACTTGACTACCAAACCGGACCACACAAAACCGTTTACACAACCAAATTTTCCAGCACGGTTCGGTACATTAAGGTATGTGTACACTATCAACATTTCAAGACACATGTCGGGATACATGTGTCCGACACACCGTGTTGCTGGAAATGTTGACAGTGTGTACAGAGCAAAAATATTAGCAACATGTGTCCGAACATGTGTCGACACATGTCGTAAATTAATTGCAGAATCAATTTTTTGGCGACATGTGTCCAAGCTCTAACCAATAAGAGCAGTTTTGACATGGTTGATTGAAGTGCTTCGTGATCAGTCATCTGTGACAGCAAAAATAGATCCTCTCTTATCTATTTTTGGTGACAGATTGGATTTCGTGGTGTCATAGGAAAGAGGACATCATTAGGTAACAACTGGTTCTTGCCAACTTCCAAAATATTTAGCCATGTCCAAGAAATTAACAAATTAATCTCGGTTTCCTTTTTTTTAAACACACTGTATGTGAATTTAGTGGCTCCTAACCCAAACCAATACCATTCGAGGGGCTGACCCCAACCCTAGCCCCAACCTTAACCGCTGACAACCTTTCCCAAAGCCCAAACTAGCCAAAACCGCGCGGTGAAATTCAATTGTCTTCCGAAGGGGTCACTGCTATATAAAGTTTAGTAGTTTCTGCATCAGCCGCTAGATGGTACTGAATGAAATGGTCCATGGACCATGTGCTCACCCGTTTGGACATACCGGGTAATAGTGTAACGACAGAGAGAGGTACGTACATGTCAGTAATGAGCAATCTGGGTCAAGTCATTCCCAAGTTGCAGAACTTCAATGATTTTGGGGTTATGCCACCTGGCGGCCACATTGGATGTCCAATCGGGCCAAAACTTCACATGCACATAAAGGTCATCTACATGTAGAGGGAGCCACATAGCACATTTGAACGCTCTGGGTCAAGTCGTTTCTGAGTTATAGCACATTTGATTATTTTCGGGTTATGCCAGATTTGACCTCTGTGACCTTGAAAAGTAGATCAAATCAAAAACCCGTTGTTTATGTTATGTATCCTAATTAGATACACCTATGATAAAAATTTGGAGATGATCAAGTCATTAGTTCAGGAGTTATTGCACTTTTTGTGTTTTTGGTTTTGGCCACCTGGAGGCCAAGCCAAGAATCGAATCGGACCGAAACTTGGTGTCATAGGTCATCTGACCTAGGGGTATATGTGTACTAAGTTTCAGATCAATAGCTCCAGAGGTTACGAAACGTGCCCTGCTAATGGACAGCGACGGACGCTGCACCCATGAGCTAAAAATGCAGAAGAAGGAATAAAAAATGCGCAGACGGGCCCCTGCATCGTTAGTGTGCTAATGCGATTTTGCAGCCACTGCGAACGACATGGTAATCCGAGTGAAAGATTGGCGCATTACTGAGTCAGCTTCCTTCTGCTCTCTAACATTAGTTAACATCATGATATATGATAGCATCATGATGTTCAGGTTTTCCTGACGGACTATAGTAAATTATAAAGAATGAACGCTCCATAAAGAAAACATTGGTTCAGTGATCATTAATGATAATGATGGTAAGTCCTGACTGGTGATTTCTCAGCTACACGCCAGCTATTCATTCAGGTTACAATATCTCAGTTTTGACGTGTCTCTTTTGTGTTGTAGTCACATTCGTCTGGTGGGTAATCTCTTGAAAGGCTATGCCGTAGTCATCACCAACGTTAATTCAAAGGAACCCGAAACATTTAATGAAATGGTCCATGGACCATGTGCTCACCCGTTTGGACCTAACTGTGTAATGACAGAGAGAGGTACATGCCAGTTGTGAGCAATCTGGGTTAAAGTCATTCTGAAGTTGCAGGACTTCAATGATTTTTGGGTTATGCCACCTGGTGGCCATATCGGATGTCCGATCGGGCCATATTTGAGCACATAGCACATTTGCACATAGCACATTTGAGCGCTCTGGGTCAAGTCGCTCCTGAGTTATAGCACATTTGATGATTTTCGGGTTACGCCACCTGGCGGCCATATTGGAAGTTTAATCAGGCCGAAATTTGATGTGCTTGTAAAGGTCATCTAGAGGGAGGTAAATATCAAGTTTGAGCACCCTGGGTCAAGCCGTTCCTGAGTTATAGCACTTGGATGATTTTCAGGTTACGCCACCTGGCGGCCATATTGGATGTCCGATCGGGCCGAAACTCGGTATTTTTGAAAGTACCCCTCTAATACACGTTTATGCAAGATATGAAGATGCTCGGTGAAATAATGAAGAACTGTGGCAGGTTCATTTCTTTTGTAGAACTTTGACCTCTGTGACCTTGAAAAGTAGGTCAAATCAAAAACCCGTTACATATGTTATGTATCCTAATTAGACACACCTATGATAAAAATTTGGAGATGATCCAGTCATCAGTTCAGGAGTTACTGTACTTTTTGTGTTTTTGGTTTTGGCCACCTGGAGGCCACGCCAAGAATCGAATCGGACCGAAACTTGGTGTCATAGGTCATCTGACCTATGGGTATATGTACCAAGTTTCAGATCAATAGCTCCAGCGGTTACAAAACGTGCCCTGCTAACGGACGACGGGCGCCGCACCATTGTACAGAGCTCATGGGTGAGCTAAAAATGAAATGTTTGAAACCTACCACCGAGTCGCTCGCTGACAGAGGTCCGCAAAGGTTACCATTTACAGGGATCGTTTGTGCCAAAACCCTGAAAAAGAAATAAACCACTCTACATGTATGCCAAGTCCAACTATTGTATTATACATGTACATACATCATCGCCTACCACGTGTCTGTACTACCTCATACCATAAAGGAATCAAACATAAAGGTTCAACTTACAAATTTAGCATTTTATAAATGTGGACACTGTCCCTTTAAGCCTTAACAGATTTGCATCCTGACAAGTGTTCTGATTGGTGCACCGCAACTCGAGGTGCGAGAGAAACAGAAATCCTGGCGAAGTTCTCCATGGGTTTGTGCATACGAAGTATGAGGTAGTACAGACACATGGTAGGCCATGATGATGGGCTCCATGCACTCGACAGATGTCATAGGCCCAGCCCTTGCCATACCTGTGTTATGTAATCATTCAACCAGGCAATGTTACGTAAGGCCTGTTGATTTGAAATACCAGGTTATTTACAGTATTCGAACAGAGGGAATTCAGCTTTTCATTATAGACAAAATTTGCCGCTTCTGTATTCCAATATCTATATCAAAAGTATTTGAAGTCAGTCCTAGAATGCACTCCTCTAGTCTGATATGTTTTTGCTGAATTCAGATACTGCATATCACGAGAATGGCGAAAATATCGAAATTTGACATTTCTTGAGATTTGCTGTTATCACCATTTTGTCTGGATATTTTGTGGAATTTTTTCCCCTTGCAACAACATGTTGAAGGGGGGTATTACCTGACAGCATTTGGAAACAGAAGTTGATATTCATAAACCTGAGATTCAAGTTTGATGTCTTTGATATTTTCCAATATGTCAAATTTCGATATTTTCACCACTCTCGTGATATCCAGCATCTGAATTCAGCGAAAACATATCAGACTAGAGGAGTGCATAGGACTGACTTCAAATGCTTTTGATATACATGTAGATATTGGAATACCGAAGTGACACATTTTGCTGAATTCCCTCTATTCGAATATTAATTCACACCACTGTACAAGTGGTCCCATTCTTTTGCAAATAGCTGTATACGAGTCCTTACTTAGTACATTATCGCTACAACCAGTAGTACAGTATTTCCCTCAGCAGTAGGTCTTAGTGCATATTTTAATTTTACTGTATCGCAATACCAGGATAGAGAAACATGTACATTCTTTGAAGCACTCAGTCAACATACACGTTCCATGTTCGTTAAATACGTCATCAGAACGTATTTGCTCAAATTTCAAGTCCGTAATCCTTTATGCACTTACGACTTGAATCAATAAGTAAGCCAGATGATCAGATCCAGACTGGGCTAATTAAGTTGGCTGAGCAAAGACGATTAGAAAAAGGAGGAATCGACATCGCGGAGAAGACGAAGCGGGCATGTTAAGGAAATTAACAGCTTCCTTATGCAAATACTTGTAGCGGATCAGGTTCTTTTGATTAAATTTAAAATTTCGACTTAAAGGGAGACTCCACTCATTGTGTAAAATTTTGCATTTTTTGAAATATCGTTAATACATTTAAATTCACTGATATCTGCAACATGTCGTATTTTTTAAATCCGCAAACTCATCATTTAAAAGGTAGACTCCACTCATTGTAAACTTTTGAATTTTTATCAATCCATGTAGACTATTGCCATGAGTTGTGATGTCACTAGTGTCAATAGGCTGACGACCTTTGTAGTGAATGAGCTAATACTGTGACTGCCTAGGCCTATTGGTTGTACCTTCATAATGCATTGAGCATACATGACATCATGTATGCTATGCAATGGTCCCCTTGGGATCCAATTAAAATACTTCAAAAATGATCAGTTTGCTGATTTTTAAAAAATATGACGTGTTGCAGATATCAATGAATTTGAATGTATTAACGACATTTCAAAAATTCAAAATCTCACACAATGTGTGGGGTCTACCTTTAAGTATTTTGATTGGATCCCAATGGGACCATTGCACAGCACTCATGATGTCATGAGTGCTCAATGCATGAACGTACAACCAATAGGCGTAGGCATTCACAGTATTAGCTCATTCACTATAAAGGTCATCAGCCTGTAATAGGCTGACGACCTTTGTAGTGAATGAGCTAATACTGTCAATACTAGTGACATCACAACTCATGGGAATAGTCTCCATGGATTCGAACCCGTGACCTGCCGCTATGCGGACGTGATAACCATTACAGTAGGGAGGTTTAGAAATCAAAAGAAAAACGTAAATTTTACGTCAACGTTATTTTTCATACTACACATTCGGGGACCATTGCACAGCACTCATGATGTCATGAGTTCTCAATGCATATTTATGAAGGTACTACCAACAGACCTAGGCAGTCACAGTTTAGCTCATACTACAAAGGTCGTCAGCCTATTGACACTAGTGACATCACAACTCATGGTTCAGGCACGGATCCAGCGTTGACAGAAAGCGTAGCTCGATGGAGGGGGCGGACAACGAAACCAGGAAGCCGAAACGGGGGGTCTGGGGGTCCTCCCCCCCCCCGAAAAATTTGACAATTTAAGTGCTTTTAGATGCATTTTCCTGGCATCTGAGAGCAAAATACTTGAATTTTTTATGTGATTGAATTTTTCTTGCTAAAAAACTCATTGCTCTGCCGAAAATAGGGGGTGGGGGGCGTACGTCCCTTCCGCCCCCCTCTGGATCCGTGCCTGCAATAGTCTCCATGGTTTGATAAAAATTCAAAAGTTTACAATGATTGCAATCTCCCTTTAAAATTTCGACTTAAAAACGCACATTTCAAACCAAAGGGGGATTGACGGTCTATGCGATGTGAAGGATTGTAAAAACAGAAGATAGATGTATGTTTTATGTCTGACATGGTTGGAAAATGTCTTTTTACGAGTCACTGGTGAGTTCACAATCGATATACTGACTTCGAGAGGGACCTTTGGGGATATTAGATAAAATAAGATCATGTTTATCATGTTTGTAAGTTCATATGCATTACCAGCCGGTACATGTATAAATCGCCTGGTAACTACATGTATTATCATAAAGGAATCAAACATAAAGGTTTAACTGCGAACGATGAGGTAACTGAGGGATACACTTCATGTGTTGCCACCAGATGTCTCTCACTGCCTGAATTTTGGCTTTACGTAATAGGCATGAGCTTCAACTTTTTTTATGGTAGTGGGGCACATGAATCTGTCAACTTGATGCCTTGAATTCCATTTCTGAGGATAACAGAGCTATTTTCAGCACAATTAGTGTTCCATGTGCAAATGTACGTTAGCCTATTCAAATGTACACAGATGACCCTGCGCTCTCATCGTTCGTGGGGTTCTCATTAATTCAGTCCTTTTGTATCATAAGAGCAGCTAGTCGGAATTCAACAAAATTTGCACTAAACATACAGAAGGGT
>NMRB01004313.1:17651-37204 GCA_002633025.1 Notospermus geniculatus
CATGATGCTTTGAATTCCATTTCTGACGATAACTGAGCTATTTTCAGCACAATTAGTGTTCCATGTACAAATGTACGTCAGCCTATTCAAATGTACACCGATGACCCTGAACACACATCGTTCGTGGGGTTCTCATTAATTCAGACCTTTTGTATCATAAGATCACCTAGTCGGAATTCAACAAAATTTGCAGTGAATGTGCAGAAGCGTCTTGCCTATCACATGGAAACGTCAGAATGCAAATCTGTTTAGGTTTAAAGGGATATTGTCCACATTTATAAAATGCTAAATTTGTCAGTTGAACCTTTATGGTTGATTCCTTTATGGTATTACATAGTACATACCTGGAAACGGAAAAAGAACGGCACAGCGTAAAAGTACATTTGACGCTGCCAATTACAGGGAAGGACATTAGATCGTGCATCCTTGTAAAACATGATACTGCACCGATATGCAGGTGCCTTCAAGGCATAATAACAATAAATAGCCCGAAACTTACAATAATTCCTTTGTCATATAATCGCCGGAGAGATTGTCAGCAACAATTTGCAATATATGGAGATAATAAATTAGCAACCTTGAGTACCGGTGTTGAGGAGACATCACGTAATCCCCCCGTTTTCTTTTAATAAGGAGCCAGCGATGAAAACAAAATGATCGTGAGCGAGACTTGATAGGTTTTCCCACCCATTGATTCATTTTGAACGAGCTATTTCAATAACTAACTTATGGAGTCAACGAGTGCAGCCTCTTAGGTGTAGTTGAGCAGAACAGGAAATCGCATCATTTCATGTTTTAGCCAATTACATACGAATGGGACTTTGTTATTTTTCTCATGCGTGAATGGGGTACAGGTGTAACATCTGTGAGTGTTTCTGTAGCTCAGTGTTCCCCAACAATAGACGCAGCCTAGAATGGTTATTGTTGGGTTAGTTGCCGCTTAATCCGTCAGGAGGGAAACAATAAGAAAAACAGAAATACGGGGAACACTGATCGACGTTCTGGCTTGACCTGATCCACCGTGAAATTCTGGAATTTGGAGCAAATCATTGAAATTTACCGCAGATTTCAACGTTCCTAGCACATGGCTCCCCATCTTTTCCCGAAATCCTGGATCCGCCTCTGTGTGACTGAGGCATCAAGTGTCAAGTACCAGCAGTCATCTCTCTTGTGTATGAGGTCGTTTGCTAATGTGATGATTTTTATCAAATGTTTATCAATGTTGTATTGGTGCAAATGTTATATCTGCCCATCCTCCCACAGCAGGGCTTTGGTCTCGTTCTTCTTATACACTCCACACAAAGCCCTGCTGAATTTGGGCCTCCCAGGCAAGCATGACGCGGTCAGAAAACCATTGCCCAATCAGAATGCAGCATTTTTATGGTGTGAATACTAAATAATTATGACTCATTTATAACAATCAAAAATAATACGAATCTTTCCTATACATAGGAAGAACCTCTGTGATAAAATTCAGTCAATTTTCGAAAGTTGGAAGTGATTTGTAAAGCACAAAACTTTAAGGTCAAACGGGGTGAAACCACGAAATTCGTAATTCTCCAAATTATCTCCCTGCCAATACAGGGAGTGCAACTGGAGTATGGAACAGCCACACCAGATTCATTGGATGTTCTATTTCAGCAGGGGTTTGTGTGAGCGGATGGAGAGGAGCGAGGTAAAAACCCCTGCTGTGGGAGAATGTACCTGCCAGCGTTTCTGTGGGTCAGTGTCTCCCCCTTATTGTTTGGGAAACGCTGGCAGACAGATTGACATGTTTCTCTGTGTGTCGTCTATTGTCAAGTCGCCGCTTATTCCGTCAGACAATAGGAGTGGAACACTCACAGATGGGGAACACTGGCAGATGTTACACCGGCTCGACAGGTCTACGAACAATGAATCACATCCAGTGCGCAGTTCGTTCCCGTTTTACCAGCTCTCTCAATTTTGTAGTTCTATCTCTTTAGTACCCAATAAGCGAATTAAGAAAAATAAATCAATTTAGTTCTCTATAACCGAATTAAGATAGATAAATCAAATTCTATTGCTAAATTCTAAGGATTCGGATGATGTACAACTTATTCATGTTAAAATCCTCACCTTTAACATTTTAGTATGAAGTGCAAACGGATTTGTAGAATATAGGGAGGTTTCGAAATCAAACGATAAACGTAAACGTTAACGACAACATTATTTTTGTACCGAAAATGCAATATAAATCTGTTTAATGTGTAGTACGAAAAATAACGTTGTCGTAAAGTTTGCGTTTATCGTTGGATTTCGAAACCACCCTTATGACATGGATGGAAACCGGTTAGTCTGGACGCAAAACCCCGATTTTCAATGAAATGGCCAGGGCCATTGTGCTCACCTCTGTGATAAGTCTCCATGGTTAAGTGTGAAACTGTGACTCTCATGGTGAATGTTGAAGGATCAGTACAGATAAGATAAAGCTGAACACACCAATTCGGAAGAAGTATTTTTATGATCTGATCAGTATTATCAGTCAAATGACATAAACTCAGGTGATGGCACCCAGAAGGAGTACAATTTCTGAATACAAGTGGTATTTGTGAACAAACTGCTTTCCTGTCTAGGTCACAGATGTCAAAAATTCTATTTTTCAAGATGGCCACCTGGTGGCCACACGTGACGTTCCTTGGGACTGAAATATTAGCAGGAATGTACAGGATACTTGCATAGATATTTAGACAACATTGAAACATCGTAACATTTACTACTGATGAGATATGGCCAAAGTCAATTTTTCAAGATGGCTGCCTGGCAGTCATGTTGAATTCCAATCGAACCGAAATTTGGCATATAAGTAGACGGTACCAAGACACATATTTAGGCACGGTTAAAGCATCCTAGCTACCACTATTTATGAGGTGTTGGTCGAAGTCCATTTTTCAAGATGGCTCCCTGGCGGCCATATTTGACGTCGAATCTGACTGAAATTTACTATATATCTATATGGTACATAGAGACATATTTTGACAAGGTTAAAACATCCTACCTACTCCTATTTATAAAATGTGGGCAAAGTCCATTTTTCAAGATGGCTTCCTGGCGGCCATATTTGAAATCCGACCAGGTTGAAATTTGGTGCACTTGTGCAGGGTGCCTAGATATATCTTCACACCAAATCACAACACTCTATGTCAAATAGCCATGAAATATGTGCCACCAAACAGTGAATTTTGAACTTTGACCTCTGTGACCTTGAAAAGTAGGTCAAATAAAAAACCCGGGATTTATGTGATGTAGTCTCATCAGAGGAACCTACCATAAAAGTTTCGTGGTTCTAGCTAACAGCGTTCAGGAGATATGGCCGAAAGAAGGTTTTCACAAAGCGCCCCCTACAGGCCAGAGTATAAAAGCAGCAGCGCTAAGTTTCGGTCCAGAGATAGGCTTTACCATAGGGTACCTGTACACCAAATTTCAAGTTTGTAACCCAAGCGGTTTAGAAACGTGCCACCCCTGTTAACGACGACGGACGAAAGACGACAGACGACGACGGACGACGGACGACACACCATGGGAGAAGCTCACCTCACAGAGGTGAGCTAAAAACGCATGACATTTTGGATAACAGCATTTTTGCATTTTTTTGCATCTCCAAATGACAGATTTTCTGAATCCGCCGGGTGCCACTCTGGTACCCTTGAGCGTTTTGAGAAAATCCCCTTTCCATGGAAACCGAAGCCAAATGTCGTGTATTTTGAAAAATGACGATGGTTGATGATGTGATTATTAAGTTAGTTCTTGAGGAACGTGAGTGACTTGAGATGGCCTCTTCCATACTTACCAGGGCCAATAATGCTTTGGCTTCGGCCCTGATGGAAAGGGGTTTAATCATCCCTGGCTCTTCACGTCCATCACATGGGACAGTAAGCCGTGGTGCCTTGCACCTTGTGCCTTTGCAAGGGCAAGTAAAAGACCCCATCCAAGTGAGGAACATGAGCAGCTTGAGATGGCCTCTGCTTTGGCCTCGTCCCTGATAGAAATATGAAATAGAAATAGAATCGTGTTTCTAAGGTGAAAGACATTGCTTCCTACCAGATTCGAACCCACGGACCCTGGTATAGGCATCAATCGCCAGCACTAAGGGGCAGCACGCCTTAACCACTAGGCCAAATCCCCATCTTCAAAAAAGACGGTTCAATGGTCCATGTTAAACGAGGCGTCCATCAGTACCCTGCGAGTAGTCTAAACAATCTCCGAACCCAAACAGTTTTATGTTATGCAAGGGGTCACAAATAAAGGAGATACAAGTAAAGAATGTGAAATAGAATCGGGTTTCTACACTGTTAGAAATTATTAATTTTACAATAGTAATTTTGTAGTAATTTTACAGAAATAGCCTGCAGCAGAGTCCCAAGCACTTTCTCTAAATTTACATATGGTATGATTCATGTTTTCCTGTATTGGTTGGACTCCATTGGACATCCCATTATGATGCCTTCTGAGAGCAGTATGAAAATATAATTTGGTCAGCCTCCAGTCAAGTCTCTGTTAACATTTATTTTATTGTAACATTTATTGTAATTTTACAGATCCAGTCCTGGGGACTCTGCTGCACAGATTTTCTGTAAAATCCTCTGTTATTTCGAACAGTGTAAGGTGAAAGACAATTGCTTCCAACCAGATTCGAACCCACGGACCCTCGCATGAGGCATCAATCCGTCGCCAGCATTAAGGGGCAGCACGCCTTAAAGCACCACGCTATGCATCCAAAACTGAGTTTCGTGACGCCGTCGTAGTGCATCTCATTTACGGCGACCTCGTTCATAGTATTATACACACGGTCGATGTACACCATTTACACACAGAGCTAATTCATGGTGGTGAGGTTGATCAAGATCTTGTCAATGCATGCTCGACAAGACTGTTCAAATCTATCGATTTGAATGATGTAACTGACCAATTAGGTATTCTGTGTGTTCTTACACACAAACGAATGAGTTGAAGCATGTGTACCTACCTGATGAAGGGTTATTCACACTATAACACCACGCTGAACTTGTCAAGTGGTGAAGCTATGGCTGCCATGATATAGTATCAGTCCAGCCTCGGTGTTATCCCACTGGCTATATACGGCTGGACAGGGGACCAGTCATATCGAGGTGTGGAGGGAGAAAGAGCAAGTCACCGAACGCATATAGTCGTGCTTTAACCACTAGGCCAAATCCCTGATAGAAAGATACAGTTACTGGTTACCATCATACCTCAGCGCTATCTGGTAGTACGATTATCAACTACTATTATTCCATCACTCGTTGTCGCCTGCCGCTGTATTGATCTTTCGATTCTGCAACTGTTCATCACGATCGTCACCAGTCTCTCAAAGCTGCTCCAATAGGCAGTACAAAGAATGGTTTCCAGCCATTGCAGCTCCGGGAGAGATAACGTACAATCATTTGGTTTGTTTTACTTACATTTGGCGTTTTGGTTTTCGTACACTCGGATTACATATATCAGTTACTGGCGTTGATGGCAAGGGTTGATTGATACCATGTGGGATACATTTCGATTTGAGTTGCTACACTGGAAATTACACTTTCTCCAGCATTCCTACGGCTAAATTGCGCGATTCGTTTTAATTCGGATACCTCTTGACGTAAACACGCATGATGTATGGCTAACGGTGCTGTGGTGCTCACGGAGAATTATTACAAAATTCGTTCGTAATTGTCGAATTTAACTGTGTCAAAAAAAGTGTCAGGGGAACGATAACGGATAATTCCGTAAAGAAACTCGGAGGAAATATATCCCACTGTACATGTTTTATATCCCTGTTCATATATTTGAAAAAGGATAGGTCTTTATACGGTGCTGGCGGCAAATGCGAGTTAGGGCCTGAATTTTGAAAATATTGCCGTCTACTAGATAGGATATGGAATGTACGGGCCCCGGTGGCATCATTAACCTACTCTATTTTAAGGAATATCTGGCGTGGTTTAAATCTTCAGGTGGAATATCTCGCAAAATCTTCCTACAAGGTGAGTCAATTTTAAGCAATTTGAATACTTTTCACTCATATTTTAAAAATTTTCATTCCAAAATGAGAGATTCTCCTATATCTGCGAAATGTCATTTAAACGTATAACGTTTCATAACTCAGACTCGCAGCCCGAATACGGAAGCTCAGAGCGTCCACGGGTGTGTTTCAAAAAGTGTTCCGTCCGACACCAGAAAATTTTCACCATTCTTTTGTCTAGTGGTGAAAGGCTGTTTCTTGAAACTCTACAATATTCATGTCAGATCTAGGTATCATGGAGCTCTAAATTATGGCACTGAAACTAATTGATGTATTAACCCTTTAAAGTCTGACAGCGGAAAGTAGTTTTGGTGTCGGACGGAACGGTAGATTTTGCTGGTAAGCTCAATATTTTTTGATACCCTCCTTCAAATGAGTGTACACTGTACATCCCAGATGGAGAAACTAATAGTTAAAGGTCTATATTATCAAATACTACATTTGATTTTTGGAAAATCAATGGCACAAATCTTTGTGATCATTTCAGAGTTAAAGATAATATATCACGAATTCATTGTTTACATTCAATGTTTGTAAACATGCATGTTTACATTATGTTATTTTGGACTTTTGGGACATTCCAACCCACCAAAATGAATACTTTTGGAATCAACAGAATTTCTAGACAGGCATGCCACCAACAAATTACTCATAAGACAAAGAAAGCCTGGACATAAACAAACAAAATGTAAATAAACAATGAATTTCGTGGCCCACGAAAATACCCGGGATACATTATCTTTAAATTTTGCTCCATTTTCTCGGGTGACCAATTTTGAAACACACCCTTCTACGGCCTAGCCACCATGTAATTGAAAGGCCTGGGTACAATAAACTTTAGTGCAGAGACGAGACGAATAGAGGAAAAGGAGCAACCAGGGATACATATACAGAGATAAAATGATTCTCCAAAATACTCTTGTCCCTAAGAGTTTCTTTGCTACTCGAACCCAGAATGAGACACCAATTATTGACGAAGTAATGTTCTTTCTCTGAAGCCTTTTTCAAAATTTATCGATTGTTAACAGCACAATACGAACCGCGGAAGTGAGTGTTAAACAATGCAATTGAAAAATTCGTTTCGATTTCGTAATTAGCGTACATTTAACATGTTGTAGTGAGGTTTCACAAAGCTGACGAAACACGAAGTACGAAATATGAAATTCAACTTCATTTCCAGGACGGGAATGTATTTCAGGAGATGGTTGCTACCACAAATGTCCCTGCTGCCAGTGCGTCTTTTAGCATATCATGTAAGACCGAGAGAGTTATGGTGCATCTTGAATTTTTAAATTCCCACTTAGCCACATTGTACGAAAGATAATTGTTTTTGTTATAAATAGAATGAGATCCAGAACACGCGATTTGGTAGTGTAGTTTTATTCTCGCGCTTAAAGGCCGCGTACACGATACATTTTTTCCTGCAAAATATTTTGTAGGAAATTATATTACCGTGTGTGACGGGAAACATCGTCCCATTTTTGTCGTATAGGAAAAAATCCACAAATAGGTTCTGTCCTATTTTTCTTGTACAATAAAATGCTATAGGAAATAAGTCCTATCGTGTACGTTGTGGTAGCAGATTATTGTACAACTGACGCTTTGTGCCCCTTTGTCCGCATGTAACAGGTCAATCCCACAACATTTACGCTGCAACGTAATGTTTCCTAGGAAATAAATCGGGTCATCTACGGCGGGATGCGAAATATTTCCTTCCAATGAAATTGGATGAGAAATCGTACGAAATATTTCGTAGGGAAAAAATGTATCGTGTACGGCGGTCTTTAGTTGATTTGCCAGGATGTATGTATACATTCATAAAGGCCGCCGTACACGGTACATTTTTTCCCTGCGAAATTGTTCGGACGATTTCTCATCCAATTTCATTGAAAGGAAATATTTCGCATCCCGTCGTAGAGCCCATTTATTTCCCAGGAAGTATTACGTTGCAGCGTAAATGTGATTGTGTGGGACGAAAAAAATTATGACCCCATGACGGGGTCATATTTTTTTGAATGATTGACCTCTCACATGCGGACAAAGGGGCACAATGCGTAAATTAGCCCAGGATATTTATCGAAAATAAGGGGGAACCTAGAACAAATTGCAACAGAATTTCTTTTTGCTTTATATGCTTCAGTATACCCCTCCAAACATCACATAAAAAGTCCCTTCAAATCCGACCTCCCGAAGTGCCCATAATTGCTATTTATCTGAGATCCTACGTTAACTCCTATTACAATTTTTAGGGACTTCTATTACAAATTCAAGTGTGCATGTACTGCTAACTTTTTTCTCGTCCGTTTTAAACCCTATAAATGTATTACCAATAGATAGAAATATGGCCCCTCTCAGTCTAATAGGCTTGCTTTGAACATTATATGTTGTCTCTGTGCGGTAGAAATGACATATTACGTCATATTTGCCCAAAATCAACAAATTTGCCGTTTTTTCAACAAATACGAGTTCAATGATGTTCTAATCATGCCTATCTGACTAAGAGGTGCCACATTTCTATCTATTGGTAATACATTTATGGGGTCTAAAACGGACGAGAAAAAAGTTAGCAGTACATGCTCACTTGAATTTGTAATAGAAGTCCATAAACATTGTAATAGGAGTTAATGTAGGATCTCAAATAAATACCAATTTTGGGCACTTCGGGGGGTCGGATTTGAAGGGACTTTTTATGTGATGTTTGGAGGGGTATACTAAATCATATAAAGCAAAAAGAAATTCTGTTGCAATTTGTTCTAGGTCAAATCATACTTTTCCTGGACTAAATTGTACAATAATAGGGAGTTTAAGAGATCACACGCTAACGATATCATTTACGTTAACAGTATTTTTTGTATATGAAATACATGCAAGAAATAGCGTTAACGTAAACGTTATCGTTAGCATGTGATCTCTTAAACTCTGTAATATGCTACCACGGCGTACACGATAGGAATTATTTCCTATACCATTTTATTGTACAAGAAAAATAGGACAGAACCTATTGGTGGATTTTTTCCTATACGACAAAAATGGGACGATGTTTCCGTCATACACGGCAGAATAAATTCCTACAGAATGTTTTGTAGGAAAAAATGTATCGTGTACGGCGGCCTTTAATTGATTCCCGACGGTGTATGTACACATTCATAACGCCTAGCCAGCCTGAACACCATGTACAGTCATGCACATGTTCTTGCAGACAGAAATTCCGCTAGGATTATTTGTTGAAGAAAAGTTTATTACCCATTAGCCCCGCCACATAAAGAACTACAAATCTAACATATTTGCTCATCACCAGCTGCAGCGCATGAGAGGTGAGATAAATAATAGATTTTACTTGCTAAATTACATCATCAAAATGCTATAAAACTAGAAAAATGCGGTGATCGTAAAAACCTAACACGTTATTTGTCAAGCCGCTATAGGGAATTATAATGTACTATCCATTCTCATTTCAGAAAAAAAAACATTTATTTTAATAGTATTTATCACCAGCATGAGCTGAGTGATTTTTTCATAGCCGACCGACAGCGTTGTGTATAATTTTAGTGAATAAAAAATATTACTCTAGTTTTCCTGGTACTATCTACGGCGCCCGGGAAGGGACATGGAAATAAAAAAATTATTATCTCGTATATAGTCGACTTTTATCACGTATATAGTCGACTTTTATCTCGTATATATACGACTTTNCACCAGTCTCTCAAAGCTGCTCCAATAGGCAGTACAAAGAATGGTTTCCAGCCATTGCAGCTCCGGGAGAGATAACGTACAATCATTTGGTTGGTTTTACTTACATTTGGCGTTTTGGTTTTCGTACACTCGGATTACATATATCAATTACTGGCGTTGATGGCATGGGTTGATTGACACCATGTGGGATAAATTTCGATTTGAGTTGCTACACTGGAAACTACACTTTCTCCAGCATTCCTACGGCTAAATTGCGCGATTCGTTTTAATTCGGATACCTCTTGACGTAACCACGCATGATGTGTGGCTAACGGTGGTGGTGCTTACGGAGAATTATTATAAAATTCGTTCGTAATTGTCGAATTTAACTGTGTCAAAAAAAGTGTCAGGGGAACGAAAACGGATAATTTCATAAAGAAACTCGGAGGAAATATATCCCACTGTACCGGTACATGTTTTATATCCCTGTTCATATATTTGAAAAAGGATAGGTCTATACGGTGCTGGCGGCAAATGCGAGTTAGGGCCTGAATTTTGAAAATATTGCCGTCTACTAGATAGGATATGGAATGTACGGGCCCCGGTGGCATCGTTAACCTACTCTATTATAAGGAATATCTGGCGTGGTTTAAAACTTCACGTGGAATATCTCGCAAAATCTTTCTACAAGGTGAGTCAATTTTAAGCAATTATATTTCAAGAATTTTCATTCCAAAATGAGAGGTTCTCCAATATCAATCTGCGAAATGTCATTTAAACGTAACGTTTCATAACTCAGACTCGCAGCCCGAAGCTCAGAGCGTCCTGTCCACGGGTGTGTTTCAAAAAGTGTTCCGTCCGACACCAGAAAATTTTCACCATTCTTACTGGTGAAAGGCTGTTTCTTGAAACTCTACAATATTCATGTCAGATCTAGGTATCATGGAGCTCTAAATTATGGCACTGGAAACTAATTGATCTATTGACCCTTTAAAGTCTGACAGCAGAAAGTACAGTGTAGTTTTGGTGTCAGACCGAACGATAGATTTTGTTGGTAAGCTCAATATTTTTTGATACCCTCCTTCACATGAGTGTACACTGTACATCCCAGATGGAGAAACTAATAGTTAAAGGTCTATATTATCAAATACCACATTTGATTTTTGGAAAATCAATGGCACAAATCTTTGCGATCATTTCAAAGTTAAATTTTGCCTCCTCATTTTCTTGGGTGACCAATTTTGAAACACACCCCCACATTCGGACGCCTATCAACTTAAATTGTGAGGTTTCTGAAATCTGACGAAACACGAAGTACGGAATACGAAATTGGACTTCATTTCCCTGGACGTAATGTATTTCAGGAGATGGTTGGTACCACAAATATCGCCTGCTGTAAGAGCGTCTTTTAGCGTATGGCGTTAGACCGATAGAGTTACGGTGTGTAATAAACTTTGAAATTTATCTTTCGTTTACAATGTGGAAATTTAAAAATTCAAGATGTACCATAACTCTCTCGGTCTTACATGACATGCTTAAGTCGCACTGGCAGCACTAGGGACATTTGTGGTAGGCCTACCAAACATCTCCAGAAATACATTAGGTCCTGGAAAAGTAGTTTTGACGTATTTCCTGCTTGTTTCGTCAGATTTGCGAAACCTCGCTAATATGAAAGGACAACATGGGAAGGTTTGGTATAACAAGAGTCTATGCATTAGATGTGGCTGACTTCAGCTGAAAAACAGAGAATTACTAACAAACGTCGCCACAAAAATACAAATTCAAATTCAAATCAGTTTATTGACACAGTTAAATTCAAAATTTAATAGGTCGGGTGAAAAGGTACAATTTCAAATACATAGAATTGGTTAGACCCTATGGGTCGTATTCATAAAGCGGTTCTAGCGTTACTTAGCCCGGCTCCAAGTATCGTCAACCACTGTACTTGGAACCGGCCTGAGACGGTTCTAACGATAGAACCGCTTTATGAATACGACCCTATATTTCTTGGGCTATGGGCACACTTCACGCTGATAGGAATTGTAGAGTGTCTTAGATGGGATTTCAGCCCTATTCCTCTCAAAATTACAACCTATAAAGTCTGTTGAGGACATCAGGCTGCCACCAAGTCAAATTTCGTGCACAAAGTGTTGCCGAGGATACTTTATGGAAGAGTACAATGTGAAACAAGGTTAAGTTTGAGCAGTTAACCCTAATTTGGGCACACATTTGACCAGTTTCATTCTGGGCACACAATATCAAATTCGCTAGGCCTTCTACGGCCTAGCCACCATGTAATTGAAAGGCCAAGAATAAACTTTAGTGCAGAAAGAGATGAGACGAAATAGAGGAAAAGGAGCAACCAGGGATACATATTATAGAAAAAAAATCGATCTCATCTCGAGATAAAATGATTCTCCAAAATACTCTTGTCCCTAAAATGAGTTTCTTTTGCTACTCGAACCCAGAATGAGACACCAATTATTGACGAAGTAATGTTCTTTCTCTCTCTGAAGCATTTTTCAAAATTTATCGATTTTTAACAGCACAATACGAATCGCGAAAGTGAGTGTTAAACAATGCAATTGAAAAATTCGTGCCGATTTCGTAATTAGCGTACATTTTACACGTTGTAGTGAGGTTTCACAAAGCTGACGAAACATGAAGTACGAATTACGAAATTCAACTTCATTTCCAGGACGGGAATATATTTCTGGAGATTGTTGGTACCACAAATGTCCCTGCTGCCAGTGCGTCTTTCAGCATTATGTAAGACCGAGAGAGTTATGGTGCATCTTGAATTTGTAAATTTCCACTTAGCTACATTGTACACAAGATAATTGTTTTTGTTATAAATAGAATGAGATCCAGAACACGCGATTTGGTAGTGTACATGTAGTTATTCTCGCGCTTAAGGCTTCCCTTACATTGAACTATACGGTATACGAAAACGCCATTTAACAAAGGCTTCAAGTGGATTCACGACCGTGAAGCCATTGTTAACCGCCGTTTTCGTATACCGTATAGTTCTATGTAAAGGAAGCCTAAAGGCCGCCATACACGATACATTTTTTGCTGCGAAATATTTTGTAGGAATTTATTTTACCGTGTATGACGGGAAACATCGTCCCATTTTTGTCGTATAGGAAAAAATCCACAAATAGGTTCTATCCTATTTTTCTTGTACAATAAAATGCTATAGGAAATAATTCCTATCGCGTACGCCGTGGTAGCAGATTATTGTACAACTGACGCTTTGTGCCCCTTTGTCCGCATGTAACAGGTCAATCCCACAACATTTACGCTGCAACGTAATGTTTCCTAGGAAATAAATCGGGTCATCTACGGCCGGATTCGAAATATTTTCTTCCAATGAAATTGGATTTGAAATCGTACGAAATATTTCGTAGGGAAAAAATGTATCGTGTACGGCGGTCTTTAGTTGATTCGCCAGGATGTATGTATACATTCATAAAGGCCACCGTACACGGTACATTTTTTCCCTGCGAAATTGTTCGTACGATTTTTCATCCAATTTTATTGGAAGGAAATATTTCGCATCCCGCCGTAGATGAGCCCATTTATTTCCCAGGAAGTATTACGTTGCAGCGTAGATTTTATTGTGTGTGACGAAAAATATGACCCCGTCACGGGGTCATATTTTTTGTAGGATTAACCTCTCACATGCGGACAAAGGGGCACAATGCATCAATGGTACAATAATATGCTACCACGGCGTACACGATAGGAATTATTTCCTATACCATTTTATTGTACAAGAAAAATATGACAGAACCTATTTGTGGATTTTTTCCTATACGACAAAAATGGGACGATGTTTCCGTTGTGGCAGATTTAGGAGGTGTTAGGCCCTCGAGCCTAACGTCCGGACTTTTGGCTTGATGGAACAACGCCTGCCTTGCATGCGGGGGATCCGGGTTCGATTCCCGGTGTGGTCTGCGACGTTTGGCGTTGTCGGCAAAAGCGCTTTCCTTTCTCATCTTGGCTTCGACTATCCTTGCCTTAATGCATGGATCACTCTGAACAGAGGGAATCTGATCAAATGTGGTAGCTACCGTAAGTCTAACGGGATAGGTGGGCCTAGAGCCGAAGTACTGTAGGATCTCAAAGATAAGATGGGGAGGAATGTGGCAGATTTAGGAGGTGTTAGGCCCTTGAGCCTAACGTCCGGACTTTTGGCTTGATGGAACAACGCCTGCCTTGCATGCGGGGGATCCGGGTTCGATTCCCGGTGTGGTCTGTGACACCGTCATATACGGCAGAATAAATTCCTACAGAACATTTTGTAGGAACAAAATGTATCGTGTACGGCCTTTAATTGATTCCCGACGGTGTATGTATACATTCATAACGCCTAGCCAGCCGGAACACCATGTACAGCCATGCACATGTTCTTGTAGATAGAAGTTCCACAAGGATTATTTGTTGAAGAAAAGTTTATTACCCATTAGCCCCGCCACATAAAGAACTACAAATCTAACATATTTGCTCATCACCAGCTGCAGCGCATGAGAGGTGAGATAAATAATAGATTTTACTTGCTAAATTACATCATCAAAATGCTATAAAACTAGAAAAATGCGGTGATCGTAAAAACCTAACACGTTATTTGTCAAGCCGCTATAGGGAATTATAATGTACTATCCATTCTCAGTTCAGAAAAAGAACACATTTATTTTAATAGTATTTATCACCAGCATGAGCTGAGTGATTTTTTCATAGCCGACCGACCATTAGTGAGGAACAGCGTTGTGTATAATTTTAGTGAATAAAAAATATTACTCTAGTTTTCCTGGTACTATCAGTATCATAATCCCCTGCCAATTCTATTTGATCTATCAGATAACACTTCATAGTAAGTGCCCTATGTACACCCTTTGTCAAAAGTAAATGCCCACCTAATTTTCCGGCATATTTCCATGAATATTTTTCAGAGCCACGTTTTCTTTTCATACAAATAATCTAAGGCCACCAGGACACCCTTTAAGGCCATAAAACTTAAAATTAATAAACAACTACCGGTATGTGTTTTTGGCGAAAGTTTGAAATTTGGCCAAAATTTCATGTTTTCTTAAATATTCACTTGTTCGCATTGAAACTGGTATTGTTTTGAAGCCAATCTGTTTCTTAATACATAATTTTTTTAGAATGCTGAAATTGTCATCCAGAGCAAAGTTACAGATGATTTTGTAAAATGGTTTTCCCAGTTCTTGTCATTCGTTCCAGGCACTGAAGGCACAGAATTTTAGCATTACCCAGTGGTGAATATTCATTTAATAACCTCTCAGCCACAAAACGAGCGATTGACATCAACAGTGGAGTAATACATGTAGGTCCTTTTGTAAAATTATGAATCACGTCTCTCACCATAATAGTCCAACTTGTTGACTATTGATGAGATAAGGCCTAATCACAGTCATAAATACCTGCGTAACCTGTTATTTAAAAGTAAGCTGTACATCANGTCATCCTTCTTCCCCGACTTAGCACCCTCGTCATATTAATATGGGGGCCGGGGAAGGGGGGTTAATGGGGAAAATCTTGCCTGAATTGTCCGTTTCCTCATCATGCAACTATGAGTGATGGTTTTGTGAAAATTGACTCTTTTTTCCCAGTGTCTATTTTTCCATTGACTTTTTTTCCAGTGTCTATTTTTCCGGTGACATTTTTGCCGGTGTCTTTTTTTCCAGTGACTTTTTTACCAGTGTCTTTTTTTCCAGTGTCTTTTTTACTGTGTCTTTTTTTCCGGTGTCTTTTTTTCCAGTGTCTTTTTTACCTGGATTCATAGTGAAGTAATAGGTCCTTTTGTAAAATTATGAATCACGTCTCTCACCATAATAGTCCAACTTGTTGACTATTGATGAGATAAGGCCTAATCACAGTCATAAATACCTGCGTAACCTGTTATTTAAAAGTTAGCTGTACATCAGTTTCCAGGCCCCCGTACAAATGCTCTGATTTTGCTCCAATGGTAAAGCCAGAACCCAAAATGCAAACGGCTCTATCTTCTAAACGCACCACTTTGTGGTCAGTGGGATAGAAACTAACCCACAAACCCAAAAAAGTTTTTGTACTTGAGATGTGCATTAAATCTTTGTTAGTTCCTAGACTGCTACCGCTTCTTACCGCATCGCGTCGCACCGCAAGTGTGAACAGCTATTGGCTTAACAGTGGAAACAATCAGGCGCGAAAAAATTCGCTTCGCACCGCACCTGCAAGGGTTTAGGCTAAGGCCTCGTTCACGCGGACACGCGTAAGGCGTACATGTATAGCGTATAGCGTTAGGTGTAGCGTAAAAATACTTCTAGCTTGAGTCAATGAGCTGTTCACACGATCCTTGACGCCAGTCGTGTGGACAGCTCGTGTGAACGAGGCCTAAAGCCTCGTTCACACGGGCGTATAGCGTAGCGCATAACGCGTAGAGCGTAAAAATATTTCTAGCTTGAGTCAATGAGCTCTCCACACGCCTGGCGTTACGGGGCGTATGCGTATAATTAGGGAGTTTTCGCAAAGCCCCCGAAACGCGAACGCGAACGTCTATCCTTTTGTTCGGTGCTCTCGTCATGCCATCGAACAATGGGTTGGGCGTTCGCGTTGGCGTTTCGGGGGCTTTGCGAAAACTCCCTATTATCGAGAGGTAACGAAACCGCTCCATTAACGATAACACTAACGCTAACGCTATTTCTGACGTACATTTGCAATGTAAAAAATAACGTTAGCGTTTAGTGTTACCGTTAACGGAGCGAATTCTTAACCTCTCGATTGACTCAAGCTAGAAGTATTTTAACGCTCTATGTGTTACGCTACACGCTATACGCCCGTGTGAACGAGGCCTAAGGCCCCAAACTGTTATAATAATTCGTCTGTGTGCGGCTAGCGTTAGCAACATGAAATGATGAAATGGCACAATCGAGTCACACCGATATGAAGTGTCTGATTATTCTAGATCAATTAATTAGTATTTGACGCAAGCACAATGTCATAAAATTTTAATATACTGCGTGTATTAATAAGCACCGGGTAGTGCTCGATCATATTTCATAGTGCAGCTGGTATATTAATAAGTAGACAAAATTAATCCAATTCATTGATGTATCGGGTGGCCAAAAAATCCCCCCCCCCCAGTAATCTTCAATAAATTCAACATTACATGTATGCAAGTTCTCCATCTGGATGTACACTCATTTGAAGGAGGGTATCAAAAAATATTGAGCTTACCAGCAAAATCTATCGTTCCGTCCGACACCAAAACTACTTTCTGCTGTCAGACTTTAAAGGGTTAATAGATCAATTAGTTTTCAGTGCCATAATTTACAGCTCCATGATACCTACAGGGTGTTTCAAAAAAAAGTTGTCATCTCTAAAATATCTCGTAGAACCCAAACCCATGAATATTTTTGGCTCAGATTTGGTATGTAGATAGGTCAGGATGTATGGAGGTGCTGGAGAAATTTTGGCTCTGACCGCTTCAGGCGAGGATGAATAAGAGGCCTCGGACTGAGCAGGTGCAAAATGCAAAAATCTCAGAGATTTATCTATCAGAAAGCAATGAAAAGTTTATTTATCATTTGTTGCATACAGAATTAGCCAGGGTTACTGGAATCTACCTTCCACATGGCCACCATTGTTTCTAACAGAAATTTCATCTCTTCTTCGCATTCTGGTGACTGAACGGATCACCATACAGTGGTGTGAATTAATATTCGAGGGAATTCAGCTTTTCATTAAAGGCAAACTGTATCCAATATCTATATCAAAAGTATTTGAAGTCAGTCCTAGAATGCACTCCTCTAGTCTGATATGTTTTGCTGAATTCAGATTCTGCATATCACGAGAATGGCGAAAATATCGAAATTTGACATTTCTTGATATTTGCTGTTATCACCATTTTGTCTGGATATTTTGTGGAATTTTTTCCCCTTGCAACAACATGTTGAATGGGGGTATTACATGACAGCATTTGGAAACAGAAGTTGATATTCATACACCTGTGATTCAAGTTTGATGTCTTTGATATTTTCCAATATGTCAAATTTCGATATTTTCACCACTTTCGTGATATCCAGCATCTGAATTCAGCGAAAACATATCAGACTAGAGGAGTGCACATCTAGGACTGACTTCAAATACTTTTGATATAGATATTGGAATACCGAAGGGACAAATGTTGCTGCATTCCCTCTGTTCGAATATTAATTCACACCACTGTATCTTGTGGAATTTCCTGGAAAGCTCTGACACCTGCACTTCGGACCCTTTTACTTTTGGTGTCACTGTTCCTTCATAACAAGACACCATCATACAAATATTACATAAACCCATTATGAGTATGTCTACACCTAGCAGCTTACAAAATCTGAGCCAAAATATTCACGGGTTTAGGTTCTAGGAGATATTTTAGAGATGACAACTTTTTTTTGAAACACCCTGTAGATCTGACATGAATATTGTAGAGTTTCAAGAAACAGCCTTTCACCAGACAAAAGAATGGTGAACATTTTCTGGTATACTTTTTGAAACAGTATGTCACCCTTTGCAATGACATTGTGATGTTTCAGAAAAATCACCACACGTCCAGACCGGCTGTTGGCCAGTTCTCCACACACATATTCATATGATGGGCCATTAGCTCAGTAGTTATCTTGATTACAGTATCCTGCGATTTTTATGACCGAAGTAATACTAGATAGGCAAGGGAATGGTTATCTCTTTGTTGAATATGAGATATACTGTATGTACTCACCAATAGGATCCGAAGGGGAGATGATAAATCCTAAGCCGGACAATACAACAATTCTAATACCGCCCAGGGCGGAGACACCAGCCGTGGTTACACTACATAAAATCACCGGTTTTTTTGTGGTCACACCTGTGACCTATGAATTGCCGAGCTTCAAGAAACTCGTGCAGATAAACATGTCCTTGATTGTTTTCAGTAGTTAAGTGGGATTCGAACCCGGGACCCTCTGACCGCTAGTCGGACACCCGAACCACTACACCACCGTGGCTCCCTCCTGATCTCAACCTTCGTATTGTCAGGCTTAGGATCTTATAGGCGAGGACATACAGTATACCACCCGATTTGTATTTTCACATCCTCGCAAATATGCAGTTGATGCAAGAGACGAAATAGTTGCCACGAATGAATCAGCATCACTATGTAAATATGACGCTATAATTCTATTTGTGCGTTTCAATACAATGTTCCCAATGTTCGCTTCATGTGCTGCTGAATACGGTATGTTACTAAACATCGAAACTGTTACTGTATACGTGCCTTTCACGTACTTGCGTCAGGTTAATGCTAACGCAATAGCTTACACTCTCCCGCTAGTCATACCAAAGGCTATGCATAATCAGATTGTGGAAATGAATTTATGGAGATGAGGGGTACGCGGAGATCAAGCAGTAGAAATTGACTTCTGGTTCGTGAGGATATGTAATCATGAGGAATTGACAACACCCTGAGAGATCATACCCGGCGTCTCTTAAAAAGTCTTCTTTGCCTCATTCATCTGTTACATTGAGGTATTTACTCACTGGAGACATACATATTTAATCGTTACCTAGTCATTAAAAGTGCCACTGGGTGAGCACTCTGAACCACAGAGTCATGACTTTCGTTGCCATTGACTCTGATGTATCATGGCCGCCATGCTGCAGAGACTACTTATTTTCAGTGGTCATGTGATCTCATCTGGTCATGTGACAAACAACTTCAAGATTGCCTGAAAACTGCAACATGTCGTTATAAAGTAGATCACCAATAACACCGAAAAAACCTGCTACAAACGCCTGTTTAATGATGGAATAAATATAT
>NMRB01004314.1:24132-40379 GCA_002633025.1 Notospermus geniculatus
GGATGCTCACCGTAGATTGGCGCACGCTGGCCGAGAACACATATTGTCAGAAACGAGGAGAAAATTCTGGATAGTTGGCGGAAGGACGTTAGCCAAGCAGATTGTCCATAGATGTATCATGTGTCGCCGTAGGCATGCTAGAAAACTGGAGCAGGTCATGTCGTCACTGCCAAAATGTCGTTTGATTCCGTTCAAACCAGCCTTCAGCTTCACTGGCGTAGATCTGTTTGGGCCGTTGCAGGTTAAATGGGGCCGCAGTGTGGCTAAACGGTGGGGCTGTTTATTTACATGCATGAATACTCGAGCTGTGTTCCTGGAGGTTGTAGCCTCTCTCAGCACAGATGACTTTGTATTGGTTCTGAGGCAATTCGTGTCAAGACGAGGCCCGCCGGAGGAAATTAGATCAGACATGGGGTCTAATTTTACATGTGCTGAAAGGGAGCTTCGTGAGTCAATAGAACAGTGGAATCAACAGACTATCGACGAGTTTCTGAAACAACAAGGCATAAAATGGATTTTCCATACCCCTACGGCTGCGCACACTTCAGGAGTGTGGGAACGTTTGATTAAGCTGGCTAAGCGTCACTTGGTTGCATTGTCGGGAAATCGTCTTCTGACTGACTTTGGACTGAGATCATTGTTTGCAGAAACTGAGGCCATCATGAATGGACGTCCGATCTGTAGGGTTTCCGATGACCCTCAGGATCATGAAGTGCTAACGCCTAATCATTTCCTTCTGCATAGGAGGGTTCAGGGACTACCCCCAGGAGTATTTGATAAGAAGGACTATATGTTGAGACGAGAGTGGAGAAAGGTGCAGTATCTCCTGAACTTGTTTTGGGAGCGGTGGGTGGCAGAGTATTTGCCCACATTACAACGGCGAGAAAAATGGCGAACGGAGAAGCGCAATGTGCAGGTCGGCGACCTAGTCCTTTTGGCAGAAGATAATGTAAAACGGGGCCAGTGGCCCATCGGGCGAGTGCTCGAGACCTACCCAGGCCAAGACGGAATGGTTCGATCGGCCTTGGTAAAAACGGCAGAGTCGACTTTGAAACGTCCCATCGCGAAGTTATGTCTATTGGAGGGGGACTGAGTACATTGTGAAGCTGTGATTCACAGGATATGGGACCAGATGAGCTTTGTGGGACCGGTTAAAGCAACCTTTCACCATGCATTATTTCTGATGTTGATTTGTCTTAGTTTTTGTCTCTGTCCTGTAGTTGACAGTTGAAATTCTGTCTGAGTGGTATTTTAAGTGCCAGCCAGAGTGTTGGAGCGGTATTTTGCATGGTGGATTGTTGTGGATGTTGGTTCTTTCTATAGCCATCCTTTGCAAATAAAGTGTAGGCGGATCGCTGCTTTATTTGCGTGTTATTCGTTCGTTGGATTATGTTATGTTGACCATGTTGGTAGTGGTCAGCCGTCGAGCATGGGCAGTTCGTCCTGGATAGTTTGAACAAGATAACGATCTTCAGTGACAGTCTACCGTAATTTCTAGTTGATTGCTACGTTTGGACTACCAGAGATTGTAATTGATATTGTGGTTAAGCTGTAGTTGCTGACTTTTCAGTTTTGAGCCTATCAGGTTTAAAGCTGACCTGATCATTTTCAGCCGAGAACTTTTGGACTGTCATTTGGTTAAGCTGGGTTGAACTTGAATTAATTAAAGCGACACTCCAGGTAAATTGAGCAAGCGCCAAGTTGGCGGCTTACTGGGGCCGCTATGTCGTGTCGTTGCTGTGAGCCTTTAAACATGACGTCATTTGTTTTGGTTCAGTTTCGCGGGTTTTCGGGTCATGTGACCGCTTTTTTCCATCATGGCCGCTTGTTGGGGGTGTTTGCCCGACAGGCCCGTCGTTTTTTGATGATATTTTTGATCCTATACTGTGATTCCCTTTGGGGTATATGTCGGAACAACAAAATGTAAGTCAGTGTAATTTCTAACAACAACAGGGTTGTGTCGAGCGATAGTTTGCCTCTCACTGAAGGCATTTTTCTGGGCGCTAATTTTTATGTCACATTGATTGATCTACGGTACAGTAGATTTTGAGTCGTTGTCAGTGTTGTAGGCCTTTGTAGACAAGGTAAAGTTTGTAAACTCCCCTAGTCGGTAGTAAGCCTTGCTTCGGGCGTGATGTGGTAATTTTTGGCCTAAGTTGAGGTAGTTTAGTCAGGTGAAATCTAGTTGGGAAGCTTGTGTTTTAGTTCGTTTCCAGTCCGCTGCGCCATTGTGGCAGCACCTTTCCCACACCATGTGCTTCTGTGGTTCGGCTTGCTATCGGCAGGTGGCGTATCCGTACGGTCTGTTGGTGTTCTTGAGTCAAGGTGGCATTGATTCTGCTCTGTCTGAATTAATTGTACACATGCAGAACAACCGGTTTGAGATGGTCAAGTTAACAGTTTATTTGAAGGTTTTGTATCATTTATGTCTTTTCAGTTGAACCAGCCAGTTGCATCAAGTTGTAACCAAGGGAATAAAGTTCCACTATGTCGATGATGTAATCTAATGGTGCAAATTGTTGTCGAGTTGATTTTGTTTACACCCGGGAAATCACATCTTGTGACTGCTTGTTTGCGTCAGAACGGAAAACGATGATGTCATTGTCTGTTCTGGAGTTATGAAGGAGCAAGATCAGCAAATATGTATCCTCACCGACCAACGTTGTGGTGCAATGACGGGATCGTTCAACAGTGGCCTTAACAGTATCAACGTCTGCATCGCATGGTGACTGAATGATAGGACTGAAGGATTTTCTGCATCGGAAAAAAGTCAGCCTTCCAGAAATGAGTGAAATCTGATCCTGCCATGAAGTCCTGTACTAGTGCATTCATCCTTCAAAACAAATCTCAAGAGGATATCGAAACTGGGCAAAGACCTCATGGTTGATCTCTTTGGTGGCAAGTCTAATGATACGCTGTCATCGCTGCTCCGTATCATTTTCACCAAGAAAGTGACAACTGCTAAAGCATTTGTCACTCCTGAAAGGCTTCCCTCAACTTCCCCTGCCACAAGATTCCATAGCCCAGCCAATGTGTGTACTTCCAAATTATGGTATGGATGGGGATGGCAAATGAAATGAACCCAACTGAGTGGGATGGGAGCAGGAAAACGATCAGTTAATTCAAATTATGACCGAAAAAAATGCTGCGCCTGACCACGGACCTGACTAACCGCTAATTTTGAAAATTATCCATTGCAACTGTTTGGGAGGATGCAAATCCTCCCGATGCAGCTGCAGACGCTATGGACTCCCTTGCGCTGCTGCATGTGGCCCTTGCCAAACCGAAAACTGTGACATTCAAAACAACACTCATGAGGTCGATACTGAGGAGGAGGAGGAGGATGACACTCAAAACTGAACGCTCTAAAACTTATTTTATGGACAAAGGTGTTTGCGTAATACGTGATGGTTGACAGTTGGTGGTCGTGAATTGAGTTTCATAATGATTCACTATGTAGCCCAGTGACATGCAAGGTTGTGTTATTGTGTTCCATGCCTCCATAAACCTGTGAATAGACACAAAGATCATCAAATTTGAATGATGAACAGTTGGCTATATGGAGGTGCCGGTGGCCATGTTGGACGCCATATTGGACTTACCTGTTAGGTAATGGTCCAATGTCATTTTTAATGGTCTTAATGTGTTCCTTGCCCCCAGAAACATAGGGATAGACACCAAGATCATCAAATTTGAGTTAATAGTTACAGACTTATGGCCATTCAGAGGTGTCGGCGGCCATGTTTGGCGCCATATTGGATTTCCGAGTTACGTAATGGGCCAACATGTTTTTTTATTGTTTTATTGTGTTCCTTGCCCCGGAAAACCTAGGGATAGACACTAAGATCATCAAATTTGAGTTGATAGTTACAGACTTATGGCCATTCAGAGGCTTCGGCTGCAATCTTGGGCGCCATCTTGAAAAAAAACACTTTTCCGGGGGTCCAACTTTGGTAAACTTTTAGTATGTTAAAAAGTACACTGAAACCTACCAGAATCAATTGAAAAACCTTTTGTAGCAATTTTTGGGGGGTTGAGGGGGTATTTTCCATATATTGACCTGACTAGCTCTCAGAGCAAAGGTGTGCTGGTGCTGGCTTTGCGGAGCGGAGCGCCTCAGTTTGGAGAGGGTGCACCGCAGCAATAATCATGTGCACTGGAGATCGGGTCGGTTCAAAACCTGGCACTGGCAGTCGTTTTTACTTGAAAATATACTCAATGAACTAACAATTATGAACTGAGGTGATATGCAGGTAGGTCACAGGCAATCTCCAATGCAAAGACCAGATGGTTTCGTCTACTGTATAAGAGGAGTGAACCCGGCGTATTCTGGTTAGCGAGATTGGGTTGCAGGTTTGCAGTGTCGGTCAGACACATTAACCTGATCATCTGTGGGTCGGCCTTCAATAAAACTTCAATGCTGTGTTTCTTTTAAAGCTGACGTGAACGAACAAAAAGCCCCCATGCGACGAGCAAGAGAATTGCAAACGCCCTGCAAACACCTCAAACGAAGGCTCAGAACATGATACACCCCACGAGGCTAGGAGGGCGCCACCTTATTTGCCTTCAGGCAACAGAGCTGTCAACATCTCCGGATACCTCTTACACTATACTCAAAGAAAAAAAATTGTAGTCACTTAGACGGGATTCGAACCGTCGACCTTCTGATTAGTAATCCACCACTCTATCCACTCGTTCAACGAGCCAACTGACAGGGACATGATTTATGTTTGTCATATACGTAGTAGGCCTTCTACTTACGTTATAATGTTACGAATAAGAGAAAACATGTAAGGTCTTCCAACAAGTTCGGTGGCCGAAAGGGGAAGACGGCGGAATATAGATAACAAGGCGCGGGTTCGATTCCCAGCTGGGTCAAATTTTTTCTTTGAAAAAAGTGTTCAGCAGGAGCTCACCATAGGATGTTGACACCTCGAAAGCTCGATGACAAATAAGGTGGCGCCCTCCTGACATGTTCTGAGCCTTCGTTTGAGGTATTTGCAGGGCGTTTGCAATTCTCTTGCTCGCCGCATGAGGGCTTTTTGTTCGTTCACGTCAGCTTTAAGGGCGAGCTGTTGTTGTGAATTTTTGAAATGTGGTCAGGCGTTGTAAATAAAAGATGTCAAAATACAATAAAATACAAGTTGTGTGACGGAAATGAAGGCACCTGTGGGGTCTATAAGTCAAAAGGAATCGAATGAGACGCATCTTGGAACTCACTAGTTAGCTAATAAGTTGAAACAAAAGACTAGTAATCGGTACACTTTCCCAAGAAATGTTACATTTTGAAGATCAAACGACATGTGGATCATAAAGTTCGGGTTTTTTTCTACCTAGTCTACCCATTTTGATAGCAATATTTTCAACAGGTATAGAGTACTCGGCATGTGAATTCTATGAACACTGCCAGATTTTCCAAAACAGGGCGGTCATATTGGATTTGGATTTTACTTCCTGGTTGTCCTTTTTGTGCTGAGCGTGTATGGTGTACATGAAGAGCATGTCAAGACACCCTCGCCACCCCAGGTTCTATGGGTGTTGCCACACCTTCAGTGTGTCATTTACATGCTTCTTCTCCAAGAAAATTGTACCTCTTTTTCGTGTTTGGTGAATTTTGGTGAGCTGGCCTCGAGGCATTCTCACCACTAAAATCATCACACTTTTAAAAGTAGGTCAATTTTTCGCCTCCATTTTCTCCTTTTCCATTCACGTAATCTACTGATTATCAACGCAATAGCTAATCATTTGGCGTGAAATTGTGTCCCGTGCTAAGCAATTTGAATAATATAATCGGCTTGGTGCTTTTTGGACGATTTTTGGACCAAATGACGAGATTATTTAGGATCATTTTCATGCGGGTCCTCTGTCCTCGAGTCATGTTGTACTGTAGGCCTATAGCGGAGCGGCTGTAACAGGCAGGGGACCAGGTGTTGCACAGTAAAAATGGTGGACATTCTTTTCATCACTTGAGAACCCATTGTGATACCTTTTCTAACCCTTCATTAGGTAAGCCACTATACTTCAACTCATTCTTTCATGTGTAGCAACAACTTCCATGCTTAATAGCCTGTGATTCAAATACTTGGACATTTCCACAGTCTCGTTGGCCACATTTCCTGACTGCTCTGTATACACTACATCGATCGTATGTTCATGGATGAACCAGGTCACGGTAATAAACATACAGTAGCATAGCGCCTGTATTCAGGTCTCACCACACAGGGGAAAGTAGGACATCTTAAATAGGATGCTCGTGGCTTCCAATGTCCAATAATAGCAACTTCCTGATGGCCATACAGACAAGCCTGGTTTCTCTGGCCATCGATGGTGGCGCTGACTGATAGGCCTATTTACGGTACATTAGGCCTGTGCCCCTCGCCCTCGGCCTCATGCCAGCGAACCGTTGTTGCTATTTGGCTTGTCTTTGTTTATGATTATGTAATGTAATTAAGCTGTAATCCTTGGGACTTTCCTCATTTTCTGTGTCTATAAAGCACAGTGATCACATTGGACCATAAAAACAGTCAACTGGGGGTGTCTTTATTGCTTTTCTCAGAGGGGCCTGGATTGAAGCAATATGAAAATTCATAATGTCGGCTCGCCCTTAAATAACACTTTAAAAAATATGAAAATACCCCCCCCCCCCCCCCCCCCCACACACACACTACTGAAGAGCTTCACCTTCTCAGGTTCACTTTATATAGGCCTATTTAGACTTTCCCCAACACACCCTAGCTGTCCTTTTGTGGCAGTCTGAGACGGACATTGGCCCTCACAACCTGCTTTAATTAAGTAGGCTTTTCTCGTCCATGTCGCCGGCCGCCATCTTGTCCTCCCGTTCTCGGAACTGTTTTCATGTTCAAAAGTGCTTCCTGCCACAAAAACAGGCAATTATTTATAATTAGTATTCATTTCCTTTCTGATACCACTTGTTATCAACACAAACTCCTTTTAGTCGGAAAATATTCGCATTCAACCCATTTTCAATATCATTTATTCTGGGAACTGTATCTAGTGTAGCGTAGATTTCTCTGGGTTGGTGGTGGCACGGCTTGGCCTCTTCACGATTCTTGAAAACCTTTTCCAAAATGTAGTACCGGTACCGGTGTAATCTGCACTACTTTCAAGATGGAAACCTAGACCTGTGCTTGTGGTGTTATGGAAGTTAACGCCATCTAGTGTCAAGTGTGACCAGAACCGTGTCCTGAATGACGGCCATCTTGATATCCAAGATGGCGGGCATCTTGAAATCCGCCACTTTTCGAATTTTTTACCGTTACAACCTGAAAATCATCTAAGTGCTATAACTCAGGAACGGCTTGACCCAGAGTGCTCAAACATGATATGTACCTCCATCTAGATGACCTTTATGTGCACGTCAACCTCCGGCCTGATTTGACTTCCAATATGGCCACCAGGTGGCATAACCGGAAAATCATCAAAGTGCTATAACTCAGGAATGACTTGAAAAACTCTGCTCAAATTCGATATGTGGCTCCCTCTAGATAATCTATACGCGCATCTAAAGTTACGGCCCGATCGGACATCCAATATCAAATGGTCACCAGGTGGCATGACTTGATCTGGACTGCTCAAATTCGATACATGGCTCCCTCTAGATGACCTTTATGTGCATGTGAAGTTTTGGCCTGATCTGACATCCAATTATGCCAGCAGGTGGCGTAACCCAAAAAAATCAAAGTCATGTAACTCGGGAATGACTTGACCCAGATTGCTCATGATTGCTAGCTTCATCTGTCACAACACTAATTATCTCCAACCGGGTGAGCAGATGGTCCATGGACCATTTCATTCATCGTCACCACCAGATTCCTCGACAGCCAAAACCTGGGTATATCTATCAAAATCATCTTCACGTGGGGAACGTAACCCTTAACCTAGGCCCTTTCCTGCGTCTTTGTAAATACACCTATGGCGTCTTAGTTGCCCAGATTGGGGTACTTCGGGTCCCCTTTCCAAAATAACAATAACCAAAGTTGCATTGATTCTTAATTTACTGAGCCATTTAAGAGTTAAAATTTCTTGAACAAAAACGTTTTGCCCCATGATGTGGGCAAAACGGTACACCCCAGTGGGGCAAAATGGACTCAACGTTGAAGCCATTGGAGTATTCTGTCTAATTGAAACTCAGTTATAACAGTTTATTCAACATTTATTATTTGACAAACCTGAATGTCAGTATTAACCACACTAGTTGCTACATTTTCAAATGAAACCAATACTATTTTTATCTTTCATGAAACCTAATTAGGATTGACCATGGACCATTTTGCCCCGCGTCAAACTGGGCCATTTTGCCCCACATGCTTTTTTATTTGGAGCCCGAGGACCTGGAATCCCCGATGACGTATTCCCAACGCTGACGTCACAATCTACCGAAGGTCTTCCCTCATATTTTATGGCTTAGATATTTGGTATACAGTAGTTCCTCGCATACCGCGCCGTCAATCCCTGGCTCGATTCTAAAATTTTCTAAGTCCAACAAAGATGTCAATTTTTACCCTAACAATAGGCTAGATCACCAGGCCTTAAAGAACCAACGATATGATACCTGTCGCTTATCGAGTGACACGGCTTACTGTATGTATTACGAGAAGTCAATCGGTCGTGGAGGACCAGCAATTGGGAATGGTTACGTTCTTAAGGCTAAAAGCGGTGACAGACTGGCGCGTAAGCAACGCGTGTAGAAGCGATCAACCAATCAGGGAGGCGGTAACACGGACCGAAACACCTACCGAAGAATCTGATTGGTGGAACGCCTGCAGGACGCGCTGCGTACGCGCCAGTCTGTCACCGGCTTAAGAATCCATTCACGAGAATTTCTAGCGGTGCGACGCGGCAACCATTGTTTGTTTCCGCGATATTGGTCATTGACAAAGGATGCGGCATCGCACCGCTCGAAATTCGCGTGAGTGGATTCTAAAGACGGTGACAGACTAGCGCGACGCGGCGCGGAGCTAAGCGTTTTCTTTTGTGTTTTCAGGCACCACTGAGTACCATGTGCAGTGGAGCGCAAGAACACAAAAGAAAACGCGTCGCTCCGCGTCGCGTACGCACTAGTCTGTCACCGTCTTTGAGCCCCTGTGCAGCGTCATTGAGCCCCTGTGTGGTCTACCCACATGAAGTCCTGTATACACTCAAAAAGGGCGTTTAAATCTAAAGCCGGTGACAGACTAGCGCGACGCGGGGCGGAGCTGCGCGTTTTCTTTTGTGTTTTCAGGGACCATGTGCAGNCATCTGCAGGGGGCCACATAGCACATTGGAGCGCTATGGGTCAAGTCGTTCCTGAGTTACAGCACTTTGATGATTTTCGGGTTACGCCACCTGGCGGCCATATTGGATGCCCGATCGGGCCGAAACTTCACATGGACATGAAGGTCATCTGCAGGGGGCCACATAGCACATTGGCGCGCTTTGGGTAAAGGCGTTCCTGAGTTACAGCACTTTGATGATTTTTGGGTTACGCCACCTGGTGGCCATGTTTGAAGTCAAGTCAGGCCGAAATTTGACATGCATCTAGATGGAGGTAAATATCAAATTTGAGCACTCTGCGTCAAGCCGTTCCCGAGTAATAGCACTTACATGATTTTCAGGTTACACCACCTGGCGGCCATACTGGATGTCCAATCGGGCCGAAACTTGGTATTTTTTTAAGGAACCCCTCCAATGCATGTTTATGCAAGATATGAAGTCGCTCGGTGAAATAATGACAAACTGTGGCAGGTTCGTCACTTTTGTCGAACTTTGACCTCTGTGACCTTGAAAAGTAGGTCAAATCAAATTATCCATTCTGGTTTTTTCCTACAAATCTGGAAGTTGACTTCCTTTTTATTCTCTTACTTTGTGTTGACCTATGTGCATCTTTTCGCTTTGTGCTTGTTATGTATTACACATGTCATATTTATTAAACCCTTTTCTTTCAGCTAAATCAGCTCACTCATCCTGTCTACACAGGTGAGTTCCACATTCGGGTTTCAGCTCAGTCTTTTCAAGAGTTTCAGATTGTAAAGTTCCACTTGAAAAGACCCCGGTTGGGGTCGAAAATTCGTGAATTCTGGAGATTGACTTCTTGCTTATTATCAAATCAAAAACCCGTTACATATGTGATGTATCCTTATTAGCTACAACTATGATAAAAATTTGGAGATGATCTAGTCATTAGTGCAGGAGTTATTGCACTTTTTGTGTTTTTGGTTTCCGCCACCTGGTGGCCAAACTGAGAGTCGAATCGGACCAAAACTCGGTGTCGTGGGCCATCTGACCTAGGGGTATATGTACCAAGTTTCAGATCAATAGCTGCAGCGGTTACGAAACATGCCCTACTAACGGACGACGATGACGAGGGACACCGCACTATCGTAATAGCTCACCCCAGTGAAATAGGTTTTTGATAAAAACATAGTTTTTATGGAAACATACCTTCTTAAACCTCGACCCCACTGACCAAGATGATTTCGCTAGGACGAAGTTGCGAAATACCCATTCTGCATAATACATCGTGTAGAAATCGCTAACCTCTTCCTACACTCTGCAGCAAGCAACCAGATTCCGTGTTCAACGCTTTGGGATTTTCTCAGTGCTACCAATCAGAAGCCTCGGTACTCATGCGGTAATTTATTCAATACGAGTACGCCGTTCAACTTCGTAGCGGACAACACTGGCCTGCTGGCACATAATTGACTTCCCACTGCCAGTCCTACAAACAAATAGTCTCCATCGAATATTGCCTTCGCGGCTTCTTTTTGAGTACTTGTAAGTCCTTGCACGGAGACTTTGCATTCGAAAAAGGTTTTTCGAGCCCGCCATCTTGTCATCATACCCGAGCTGCCGATGCAAGCTATGCCGTGATTGGTTGCTATTTCTGGGACGGGGGAAATCCTTGAACACGGAATGTGGTTTGCTTGCGTGAAGGTCAAGGGAGGAGAAGCCGAGTCTTGACCTGAACTCAGTGAAGATGGAAATACCCGTCCCCAGTAGTACTGTGCGTGCAACCATATACATCATGATGGGCCCCAGGTTTCCTATCCTCGTCCCAATATGACAAAGAATCGTGTGCGTGGGACGAGGTAGAAAATATAAGTTTCGTGATAAAAACTAGGGTTTTGTACGCTGTTTGTCCAGTTATTCAAGAAACCTATATTTTCTAAAAAATACTGGTTTTATTGAAGAAAAACTAAGTTTTTTCCATAAAACCAGATTTTCAAACTTTTGATGCCTAAATATGACCAACAAGATATATTTTCATGAGGAACAAACCGTGTTAACAGACTGGGCCGTCACGCGGTACCGTGATTCGCGCTTTACCGTGACTTTTGTGGTGAAAAGAGGAAGTGGATCGAATGTGGCGCAACCGCACAACTGCTCGCCGAGCATGGTGGGAATGGTGGTCGCGCTGCAGCGTGATATCACGGGGCAGTTGAAGTCAACGTTTCACAATGGTTTACTTGTGAAGATTACAACAACAATCGCGGCTAACCGAGGCCACCCGAAGCCGAGAGACTTTAGCACGTCTGATTTCAAAAAAGCGTCAATCGTTTAAAAAAAGCGTCATTTTGAAATGACCTGTCCAAATGCATTCTCTATCATCTTATCTACATACCTGAACTGAATTTCAGGCTTTGCAGGCGTTTATAGCGCCGAAAATGGCATATAATGCAGGTCGGCATGGCAGGCCTGCCATTACGGCTGTCGAGGTAAATTTCGGTCGAAAATTGCCTGTAAAATCTTTAAACGTGCGTATGACACAGTGAATTCTTGCTTGTTTATTGACAAAAATTGTATGAATTTACGGTGAGAAGTTTCCGTCCCCTCCACGCAGGATTGTAGGTGTTTTCTGCCAAAACAAATATTGTATTTTGTACAGCCATTGCGCGGTTGGGCGCGACAAAGTCACGTGCACGTTTCCATCACGGTACCGCGTGACGGCCCAGTCTGGTTAATATTGGCCCAGAAGTATTTGAAATATCCAAAGCATCAGGTATAGATAAACTAATGTCCATGGCTGTACTGTACATGTAGTAGACTTTCGCCCTCTTGATGGGGTGATCGTCAGAGGGTGTATCACAAGGTCCACGATAGGTTGTACTACCACGACTACAGGTGAGGTACGACAGGCCTACATGTACATGTAAGTCGATAAGTAAATACTCCTGTCGTGGTCCCCCTGCCATTTACACATGCACGCCAACTCTAGGCGGCCGTTAGCAGGGCAAAGGTCCATTTTGCAAACATCTGCGAAATTTTCCGACTTAGAATGTAACTTTTCGCGGCCTGGTCCTGAAGCAGTAGTCCAAATTGTCTTTTTTGTGAAACTTATTTCCCATTAAACAGGCTGATTCGTTGACAAGTCGAAATATCAGACATGATTGTGACCAGTGACATAAGAGTGCACAGATAATGGCCGAGGATTCTCGCCGTTTGGTGCTGAAAAGTCCTGAAGTTGCATTGGATTTGAACATGCATGGTATTGTTATACCTTTCGAACATACATACATACTGTCTTGCTTTTTATGTTTTCTTCTCGCACTTCTCAGATTACATGTACAAAAAAGCAATTCATAGTAACTTCCTGAAATGAAAAAGTAATTTGGTTGCCAGTGTCAATCTTTGCTACAAAAGACACCTGTACGTGATTCCGAGAGGTTACGTACAGTGCATGATGTAATAAGGGGCACCTTGTCCTGTTCATTGGAAATATTCTATTGGTTTCCTTCTCTGCCTAATTTATAAAAAAATGGAAACGCCGTCGATGCATTATCGAAAAGTAATCCAGTTGAACAGAAAATACATTGTTATATAAAAAAGCTCTAAAATTTTCAAATCGGATGAATGATAACGATTTTACCACCTGACATTTTGCATTTGCGCCGTAACCACTATGTATTCCCCTTTGCCTTGCAATGCTTGTACATGTTGTAGGGGATGGACTCGCCCACTTACAATCAGAGAAGTGCAAGTTGTAAATGGGACCAGTGGTTCAGATAAGACCTGAAGGTCGTATGCATAAAATATCTTGGGCCAGATTCATAAAGGGTGTTTAAGACCTAGACGCATGTAACTTCGTCAAATGCACGGTGGAAGTGTTGCATTTGGCGAAGTTACTTTATCAATACGGCCCCTTTAGTGAGTGTAAAATTCCCCTTATCTTTTGTTTGGAATTTTACACTTAAGGTGTTTTGTGCATACGGTATGCGTCATAGTAGGGAGGATTTCTGCAACAAATTTGCTGAGCGGTTGTAAACCTAATGAACGCATTTAGCTCCATCAGCCGTCCAATGCATAAAGGAAGTAACTTCATTTTTCATACTTTTGAGAAAAATTGATATAGAAAATGTCAGGAAATCCAGAGCCAAATACAATGCAAAAAGGCAGTAACTTCTAATGCATTTTCCCAGTACTTTTTGGAGATACTGCCTTTTTGCATTGTTTTTGGGTTGGGGCAGTCGCAGTCAAGTTACTGCCTTTTGGTCATGGTCTAATTCTTCAAATACTTGGAATTGGAGTTAAATGGTACGTCAGGAAGGTGAAGCTTCAAGAGCTGATTCCAAAATGACCAAAAGGTGTCTCTGTCCCAAAATGGGAGTTACTGCCTTTATGCATTGGACGGCTGCATGTACTGCATGTTTTGTTCTTGTATGACCACACCTGGGTAGTGAAAGGATTAGAAAAACGTAGTTCTCTTGGAACCGGCTGGGAGGAATAAATAGGCCTTTTTACACGGCGCAGGTTCGAGGAAACATACCTCCACCCTCCCCGGGCGGGTTCTATTGATCGCTTTTACACGGTGCAGGTTCGGTAACCGCCCTCGATCTAGTTCGTGGTCGAATGCGTGCCACTAGATGGCGTGTATAGTATCAATATGTACATTTATCGTAAATAAAAAATATCCCGGAAATAATCAGAGAAAATCGATAAATTATGCTTCCAACAGTATGAGGAGTGCTTGAGATATCTCGCGAGTGATTTCTTCACAGGTAAGTTACGCGACTGATGTCACTACATGTAGCGTGCTCAATCCCGTCCGAGGACAGTGGAGGTCGTTTACGTCCACCTTCCCGAGACTCACGCGGTCAGAACTGGCCAGAGGAAGGTGGAGGTTCAGTTGTTTCGTTTTTACACGTCGGGGAAATAACCGAAATACCCTCGAAAATCCATGCCCAGTCTCGATCCGGAACGCACCCGCACAGTGTAAAAACGCCCTAATGCCAGAAAAGTGTTGCAATCATTTGCACATTGAAATGTCGTTTGAAATGAAAAATATTCTTTTTGGATACTGACCTCCACGTTCGTCATTATTGGTATCGCAATATTTCTTAAAGTTACGAATAGTAGTTTCTGACAGTTGGTGTCTTAATATAGCAAGACACGAACAAACCAAAGACCAAGACCCCCTTGCGCTTTCCAGTTTAACTTCCGAATGTAACGTGCTGTCGGAGAAACGACTAAACCATCTGAAGTTGGGAATGTCGCTTCCTTTCTTCAACTTTTGCACGACAAAGCAAGGCTTCTTCCAGTCGTTTTCCTTCCAAAATGCCACAATTTTTGGTGTAGGATAAAATGCAACTGAAGCCCCCAATACCATCCATGACTTCCTCACCGGGTGGATCAGTTTTGTGAAGCAAGGTAGATACTTATAGGAAAACTTTGTCCATTTGGAACCCATTATAATGCGGGCAATAAGTCGGAATTCACCATCGCGTGAGTAATGCGTACCAACTCTCAATTCTACCGACCATTGCCAATTGATACTAAAGAGAGTTACCGGTACACTGTTAGAAAAAACAGAGGATTTTACAGAAAATTCCTGCAGCACAATTTCAGGACGTGATCTGTAACATTACAGACTCAAAGAAATGTTAACAGAGACTTGACTGGAGGCTGACCAAATTATATTTTCATACGTTCTCAGAAAGCATCATTCTGGACAGTCCAATTGAATCCAACTAATACAGGAAAACATAAATCACACCATATGTAAATTTTCAGAAGTTCCTGAAACGCTGCTGCAGGCAATTTCTGTAAAAAATATTATAAAAAATTCTAACAGTGTAGGCCTACAAACATGAATGTTCCGTATGGCCTAGCTTCCAAGAGGCAAGTGAAACCCCTGCCACGATGCTGTAAGCGAAACCTCTGCCGCCTTAACGTCGTCCATAGTTTCGTCTGGCAAAGATGCGCTTCTGCGGTCCTCGGATATCCGCTTGGCCCCGCTATGTGCTCAATATGACTTGGGTGATGTTGACATTCCAAAATCCTACGGTTATTTCTGGACCCTTTTTCAATGGTCGTTCGCCATAACGCTAGCTGAGAGATTGTTTCGTTATACAATGTATTATCAAATGGAAATTCTCGCCTTGTCGTATACAGTGAACTTCACATATAACGTACTTATCGGGACCAGCGATTTTTGTCCGTTATATGCAAAGTCTGTTATATGCATATGGCCGATGCATTGTAAAACGGAACTGGGACTTCCAGTTTCAGTACGCTATAGGCGATTGTCCGGTATATTCAAGGCCGTTATATGCGAATTTTACTGTATTTCTCTGCGGCATTCGCGTATTGCCCTACCGTCCAAGGAACCTTCAAGTTAGGCACACACAGAAACATCGTGTATAGGCCTACATCGCTTGAAATGACACAATCACAAGACATATGAATTTGTGCACTTGATGGCAAAGCCATTATTATTTTTCGTGAATGCGCCGCAGATGTGTGCGATGTTCATTAAACACTTTAAGGAGTAGAGTTCAGGAAAAAAACATACCTGCTAAATCCGGCGGCTTCAGCGTAACCGCTCGTATCATCAGCAGGGTACACAAGACTTGATGTAGATGAAACCTGCCTATTGTAGAGCGGCGCTCTTCGTATTTCGAAACGAACCAACTCATTTTACCCGATAACAGATGAACGTTGCGTGAACTCCAGTAAGCCGCGCGTGAACTTGTGGATCTCAATACAATGCATGTAATGAAATTGTAGTATTTAAATTCTCTGTTTTCATTCTGTCTGTATTATAATGTGTTACACCCTGTATATTGATCTCAATGACCTGCTTGGCGTAAGTGAAGTCACAACGTGGAAACGTCAATAAATTGGATACAATGTAACCTTTTCTAAATTGTTATGTTACTAAATTTTCGACCCCAACCGGGGTCTTTTTCAAGTGGAACTTTACAATCTGAAACTCTAGAAAAGACTGAGCTGAAAACCGAATGTAGAACTAC
>NMRB01004315.1:18124-37774 GCA_002633025.1 Notospermus geniculatus
AATTTAATGTAAGTTTAGTCAAAAGGGCACCAAGGCACCTGGAGGAAAGGGCACGGCAAAGTATTGCCTTCATACGTCTTGAAATCGATAGGGCATCACGGCAGTTGCGCGGGGCACGACGGCGAAATGCCGTCGTGAAATTCGCACCCTGTGTTGCTCGATTTCAACAACTTTACGTCAAACTTCTCGAAGAAATGCTACGAAAACACCGTTTAAGTGACAAATGTCAGACTGTATTTTAAAAACAAAAACACTAGATAATATTTTCGGCGCATACTTTAAAAATAAAACAGAAAATATTCACGAATCTTTTCGGCGGGAATTTTAAAAACGTTCCACTTTTTCGGGGCGAATTGTCGGCGGGCCCGCTATGCAAGAAAAGAAATTGGTGTGGCCTAAATGGCAAATATTATAGTCGTGTTTCAAGTCGTAACAACTAGGATTACGACTTCAATATTCATTATTTATCCGCACTTCTGATTTATAAGGCCAAATTTTTCTGCTTTCAACTTATGGTGTTTGGCGAATTCAAAACGTCTATCAAATCGTTTTTATCAAGGATGTCCATAGCGGACTGCAGTTCCTTCTGGTAGTTGAAGTCGGAGTCGGAAAGGTGCTAAACCTCACTAATGTACCGATTATATCTGAGTGTCCCCTCCCTAGCCATGTTGGAAGGTAATGCAACCCATACGAATTGGGAGTACCAACACTGGATCACTCTGTATCAGAAGATATACAATATCCCTCTGGTGGAAGTGCAACTATGTCTCTACAGAATGGCCCATGAATTCTTTGGGGAGAAACATTCAAGAAGTTGTGAATAAGTCTCGAGTCTCACGTAAAGAGTACTCCCTACAGCTGAAAAAAACCCGAATATTTTCTCCTGGAACTTTTTTATTGAATTGACTGTCACGCATTATATGTGAGGCGGTCTAGGAAAACCCATCGGATGTTGCGTTTGAGGAAAGTGTTAATGGCCTTGGTTAACCCGCACATTTCAATAGCTGAAATGTACTATGTAACATGTAAACAGTAGCAGATCAATGCACAGGCAATCTGACAGCCCTTGTTGATCATTCAGCGACTTCCAGCGTGTTTTCCTACAGCGCCACACATATTTTATATTCGTAAATTTTCCTTTCCATTTAGGTTGGAAGTTCTGGCAAAGTCGTGGGCATTGATCATATCGAAGAACTAGTTAACGAATCAATTTCAAATATAAGAAGAGATGAGAAAAGTTCTCATTTCCTTGATGATGGGTCGTTAAAGGTGGTGGTTGGCGATGGACGATTAGGCTATTCTGAGGATGCCCCGTATGATGCTATACACGTTGGTGCTGCTGCAGCTCAGCTGCCTCAAGCTGTAAGTTGTTGAACAGAGGGGGATCCTCTGACAGTTATTTGTTCCAGGACGTTCTCATCTCCCCTGAATTGAGTCTCAGAGCACACATGTCATTTTGTCGACAATGTTTTGACTTTTTGTGCTCATGTTACTTATCCAGTATCGATGTTTACAGCCTCAGTCATAAACACTAAACTGAAAGAAATGTGGCAAGTAGGCCTGTAGTCCCACATGGTGAACAAATCTTTCCTCACACAACCAAACATTCTCTGAATCAATGATCCCTGCAAGACCTATCAGCTGTTTGGCGCTAAAAACCCGCTGCCGACCATGCTTGCTTCAGAATGGTAAACTGCGCATTCCTCTGCGGACCTCTCATTCAGCACACCATCATAAACGGAACTCCATCTCACCTCAAGTTGGTAGTGATTCATTGTATGTTGACCTACAGGTGTCTAATCAAACATTCAGCAAGTTCCATGAGTCAAACGATCGCCACTGCCAACGCATGAATGATTGACGGGTCATAAACACAAGTGGCATGCGGTATGCTTCTGATCTGTGACACTAAGTTTTGATGAGAATGTCGTCTGCTACTGCTCTGACTTTTGGGGAGCTGGCTGAAATAGGCCTATAATAAGTAGAATTGTGCAAACGTTTTAAATATTATCAAAGGCCTAGTCACTCACTTCGCCTTTGTGTACTTGGGACTAATTAACCCTTGATGGTTGAGGATGGCAGAAGCTTATTCTCAATGCATTCACTCAATTTGTTTACTTGGATGGAAACCACTACAAACCTCACCGGTGATCTGCCAATCCTTTGATATTTATTTCTTCATTTCTTCACAAAATGCTGCTACACACGTTCACATTAAAAATTTGAAGACTTTTTTGACTAAGATGACTTGGAAATGACTAAAAAAATTCCAAGTTATATAGTCACATGACTAAACATAACTGAAGAGCTGAGGAAACCCAGCTCGAGGGAGACTTCACATAAAGTTTGTGGACGACGTATCTGACAAAGTTGTTTGATTTCAGCCTCTTTGCAAGAAATTAACACTTGATGATATTTTATTGCATTTAGGAGCGGATTTGGGCATTTTGGGGTGCAGAAAATGCTTCAGAGGGGATCATATACCCCTAAAAAAAATTTTTTTTGAGACTATGTCTCCCGAGGAGTTATTTTGGGCGAAATTTTCGCCCCCAAATGTGAGCCCTGTTCCAATGCTATTGAGACCGACAGATCATAATTCAGAAGAATATAGACAAATCCCAAATTCCAAGTTCTGCGCACTTCCGCCGAAATAGCAACAAGAACCTCGATCTGAAACCAGCTGACGTGACGCAATCCGAGTCATTCAGTTTCAGACCGAGGTTCTTGTTGCTATTTCGGCGGAAGTGCGCAGATCTTTCCCGTTTACGTCAATTTGGGATTTGTCTATTGCAGTGAATTTGTTGAAGTCTGCCAGAATGTTTGGTGAAGGATTAGTACCTCGGAAAACTAGGCATGAATAATCCTGATCCATCAGTTCAAATAATGGTGTGGTAATGTGAGATGTTCCTGTGTCCATGTCCTCATTGGTCTATACATCCTTCCCCTTTCTTTTTAGCATGCACATGCTTTAGAACTATTGAGTAATCACCTAAAAGAAGGCGACTCGGCACTGGATGTTGGATCAGGCAGTGGATATCTCTCATCATGTATGGCACACATGGTAAGAATGGAATTGCATTAGCAGATGTTGCAGTCTGAGGTGAATCTTTGCCTATAAATCACAAACTGATCACAGTTTGCGTTGAGCAGTCTGAGGTAATAGCGAGGGTTAGCACCTTTCTGACTCCGACTCTGGCTTCAACTACCAGAATGAATTGCAGTCCGCAGTAGACATCCTTGATAAAAATGATTTGATAGACGTTTGCAAATCATAAAATGCCATAACTTTGTGGCAGAGTAATTTTGACTCGTAATTGGAAGTGCACATAAATCGCAAATATTATAGTCGTGTTTCAAGTCGTTACAACTAGGATTACGACTTCAATATTCATTATTTATCCGCACCTCCGATTTATAAGGCCAAATTTTTCTGCATTCAACTTATGGTGTTTGGCGAATTCAAAACGTCTATCAAATCGTTTTTATCAAGGATGTCCATAGCGGACTGCAATTCCTTCTGGAAGTTGAAGTCGGAGTCGGAAAGGTGCTAAACCTCGCTAATGTACCGATTATATACTGAGTGTCCCCTCCCTAGCCATGTTGGAAGAGGGTAATGCAACCCATACGAATTGGGAGTACCAACGCTGGATCACTCTGTATCAGAAGATATACAATATCCCTCTGGTGGAAGTGCAACTATGTCTCTACAGAATGGCCCATGAATTCTTTGCGGAGAAACATTCAAGAAGTTGTGAATAAGTCTCGAGTCTCACGTAAAGAGTACTCCCTACAGCTGAAAAAAAACGAATATTTTCTCCTGGAACTGTTATTGAATTGAATATTCACTTTATATCATGCATTATATTTTATATGTGACCCACTCTCGCAAAAGCAGACGCTTAGTCGCAACCTGAGGAAAGAAATGATTTTGCAGCACAACAGCCGAAATGTACGTTGACGCCGGTTTACAATAGTGGTGGACAGCAGTGACAATAGTTGGGTAAACTGATGACCAATGATGACCACTTGCGACAAGCATCTGCTTTTGCTGGAACAGCTCACATATTTGTAAATTTTCCTTTCCATTTAGGTTGGAAGTTCTGGTAAAGTCGTGGGCATTGATCATATCGAAGAACTAGTTAACGAATCAATTTCAAATATAAGAAGAGATGAGAAAAGTTCTCATTTCCTTGATGATGGGTCATTAAAGGTGGTGGTTGGCGATGGACGATTAGGCTATTCTGAGGATGCCCCGTATGATGCTATACACGTTGGTGCTGCTGCAGCTCAGCTGCCTCAAGCTGTAAGTTGTTGAACAGAGGGGGATCCTCTGACAGTTATTTGTTCCAGGAAGTTCTCATCTCCCCTGAATTGAATCTCAGAGCACACACGTCATTTTGTCGACAATATTTTGACTTTTTGTGCTCATGTTACTTATCCAGCTTTTTTCGCCAGGCCATTTCAATGGGGAGGGGCTAGCACTCCGTTCAAATCTCCATTCAAATGTGCCCCATTTAAAATTCCCCCACCGCTTCTAATAATTTGCACTGCCAGTACCGGTACCCCATTGGCTAGTTATGCACAAGAACAGTTCCGACTATTTGAAGCCAGCTCACCTGTAAGTGGCATTGTGCTGGATCTAACGGGACAAGTTCGGTCTGTTTGTTCTACACAGGTGGCTCTATCTGTCCCGAACCGATCCGTGACTTCAGCGCGAACGCACCTCAAACCAGTTGAGTTCAGTTGGATCCTCTTTAGATTTCCTTCTGCACGATAAAAATCAGCGTGACTGATCTCGGATTGGTTCGAAGCCGACCTCAACCGTTCTCATGTAAAAAGAGCTACCTCCCGATTAATTCTGAATGGGATACTGAAAGTGAAGAAGCAGTTTTATGATGATGTTGCTATGATTTCACTCCCACATCAATCTGATCAACTCTCCCTGTTGATTTTCAGTTGACGGATCAGCTGAAGCCAGGTGGTCGTCTGATTTGCCCAGTAGGTGAAGCAGGTGCAAGTCAAGTCCTTCTACAGGTTGACAAACAGATGGATGGAACGCTTGTTAAGAAACGGCTAATGGGTGTGATATATGTGCCTCTTACCAACAAGGAGGATCAGTGGCCAAGGTGGAGATAAGTTTAAAATCTTTCTGAATGTTTTGGTGGTCTGTTTACAGATGAACATCTACCAGTAGGTCTATGCTTGTTGTAGCGTACTGTAAAGCAGGAAAATTTCGCGTGCAGGAAATTTTCGCGAATTTCGCGAGAGTGTACGAGTCGCGAAAATTTCCTGTCGCGAATATAAATACATGCAAGTGATGAATATAGACCGTGAAAAAAACCCTGAAAAAATGGCAGAGACTCGCGAAAATATCCTGCCGCAAATATGTCTATAATTCTTGATTCGCGAACATTTCCAGCCGCGAAATTATCTTGCTTTACAGTATTAAGTTCAAGGTTGAGGTTGTATGAAGGTTATGTACTCATTATGTAGTGGGATGATGCAGTCTATGTTTTTCAATGCGATTGAGAGTTTCCTGTTCTTGGCAAACATTTTTTTCTGGGAATTTGGGAATATTATCTGGATGATCAAAACTAAATATTTTTCCTCTTTGCATTTATGGTAAGTGGCCAGGGATAGAGAAATTTTGATGATGAATGATTCAATCACAGATGAGAGTTTTCCGGGAATTCCCGGATTTCCGGGAGCGGGTGCTGCCAAAAAAATCTAGATTTTTCGATTTGGCTTTGTTCCGGCACCTGTGCTCTTCCGCGTCCCGGTTTTACATCCAACCACCAACAATCCTAGACTGGTTCCATGGATCTACCCCTAGGATTTGATGACAGGGATGGCGCCAAGATGGCAGCGGGCCGTCGGAAGGACGAATTGACCAGTAAATATTGTGATTGTCATCGCATATCATGGCCTGTTCCAAGACAGTGGATCGAATGGCAGATTTGGGACGTTGACTTCTGGGGTCACGACTAATTTCCGGGAATTTTTTGAAATGGCGCTCTCATCTATGTTCAATTCAACACCAGAGAATCAGTTGTCTGACTCGTACCATAATTCAAAAAGTTGGCCACTCGCCTTGTTGTGTTGATTCACACCTGGTCATTCCTCCTCTCAACATGGGTCCACAGTTGGCTTTGAAGGAGTTGGGAAATGTGCATGCTGTCAATCTTTTACTATTACCCTTCTGTCCCTCTTTAGTGCAGTGCATGTATAGGCAGGCGGTTTCATATCCAATGCATGACCAATGTTTACGTGATCCTACTTTTGGGGCGGTCAGGGTTTCTGCCAGAAATTGATTTTGAGGGTAATAATTTCTTCAAAATCAGCAAAAACCCCATGAAATTAAAGAAAATGGCCCTTTTCAGTTCCTTTGAGGGTACTCGCATATTACCCTGAGTACCCTCTGGCGGAAACACTGACTGTGTAAAATCGGATGGTGTCGCTTTGCCAATTTAGAGTTCTACTTTATCGACTGAAAATGCAGATAATGAAGCAGTGAATTCACTTTCATAAGCTTTCTACTGAAATGCATCGTATTTCAAACTTGTTTATGGTGCATAGTAAGATAAGAAGCACAGAAGGCGACACACCAAATGATATAATAAAAGGAGTCGTCCTCCAGAAGTAGTAAGAAGAGCGTAAGTAAGAAGTAGTAAGAAGAGTGCATAGTAAGAAGAGTGTGTAATCTAAATTTTCTGCATGACACTAAAAATATATGGAGAGTAACCCAGGAGACATACTTCATTGAACCAGGAGTCCTTTAGAATAAGGCGACTTCACCAGCATTGAAATTACAGAGATAACAGTGACACTGATTCATAATAATTCCATTACACCAAAAAAGATCACTTGAGATGAAAGATATCTTGGGGTATTGGGAGCAGTCAGCCGGCTGATGATAACAATCACCAAAGACTGAATGGGATGGTAAAACCACAAAAATTCTCCCCTGTGGAACTGAATTATGAAAAAAATGCAGTTTATTCATAAATTTAATGTTGTATATTATTGTATTTTGTAAAATCTGTGAGCTTTTTGTAGGCCTACTGGTTATTTTTGTATTATATGTGTTCACAGTGTTTATAAATTTTGCATCAGTATTAATTATTGTACAAATATCAAATAAGATTTCTACAATACGTAACACTGGACTTTATTGTTGTACTGTAGGAAGGTAGGAATATTGAGGTATGAAATACACATCAATATTTTTAGCTCACCTGTGAGCTTTTGTCGTCGTGCGGTGTCCCGTCGTCGTCCGTTAGCAGGGCACGTTTCGTAACCACTGGGGCTATTGATCTCAAACTTGGTACATATATACCCCTAGGTCAGATGACCTATGGCACCAAGTTTCGGTCCGATTCGATTCTTGACTTGGCCACCAGATGGCCAAAACCAAAAACACAAAAAGTGCAATTACTTCTGAACTAATAACTGGATCATCTCCAAATTTTTATCATAGGTGTATAGTTAGGATATATAATACATATAACGGGTTTTTGATTTGATCTACTTTTCAAGGTCACAAAGAAAGGTCAAAGTTGTACAAAAGTAACGAACCTCCCACAGTTCGCCTTTATTTCACTGAGCGACTTCATATCTTGCATAAATGTGTATTTAGAGGGGTACCTTCAAAAATACCAAGTTTCGGCACGATTGGACATCCAATATTCCTCGGGGATGAATTTTCCTAGAGCCCACCAGGTGGCATAACCCCAAAATCATCAAAGTCCTGTAACCAGGGAATGACTTGACCCAGATTGCTCATAACTGATATGTACCTCCCTCTGTCATTACACTATTGTGTCCAACAGTTGAGCACATGGACCATGGTCCATGGACCATTTCATTTCACTCCAGGTTGAGCTTCTAGAGTATCATTTAGGGTTACCAAGGGCAGATATTCCATCAACTAATTCACAATAGGTTTGTGTGGCTGCTATTGAAGTTTTTAAACATGTATGGCATAGAAATTGAAATGTATATATAAAGAGTTAAAAGTTACTGGCTAATTATTTAAGGTTACTATTTACCATAAAGTTATTAGTTATCATTAAAGTTGCTAATCGTAATTGACCAGTTTCTTTCTTCTCTCTGCCACCTGCTGGTGTTACTGCAAAATATCTTAGTATTTATTAGAAGAATCCCCCTCTCCATATGGAAAACATGTAGGGCTGAGTGTACAAAGGGAGTTTGAAAAGAGACTGGACACATGGAAGTTCTGTGTGACTGTTCAGGGTCACAATTAAAATGTTGGGCGTGAAGAGCTACTTGTATTGTGCGCTCATCAGGCTCAGATTCTGTCTAGGCCTACTGTACCTGTGCAACATATTTTTGAAACCCTCCATCATGTGATGTGGTGGGCCCTTGAAGTCCTTGCTGTGGCATCCTCCCATAGCAGGGCTTTGGTCTTATTCCTCTTCATACACTCGCACACAAAGCCCTGCTGAAATTGGGTCTCCCAGCCAAGCATGAGGCAGTCAGAAATCCATTGCCCAATCAGAGTGCAGCATTTCTAGGGTGTGAATGCGAAATGATTATGACTTATGTAAACAATCAAAAATAATAAGAATCTTATTTATATACACAAAGAACCACTGGGATAAATTCAGTCAATTTTGAAAAGACATAAGTGATTTGTAGGTACAAAACTTCAATGATAAAACAGGGTAAAACCACGAAAGTACCAAAACCACAACAATAGATGGAATGCAACTGGAATATGGAACAGCTGCACCAGATACACTTGATGTTGTACTGTAAAGCAAGATAATTTCACGGCTGGAAATGTTCGCGATTCAAGAATTATAGACATATTCGCGGCAGGATATTTTTGCGAGTCTCTGCCATTTTTTCAGTTTTTTTTTTCACGGTCTATATTTATCACTTGCATGTATTTATATTCGCGACAGGAAATTTTTGCGACTCATACACTCTCGCGAAAATTTCCTGCACGCGAAATTTTCCTGCTTTACAGTATTTCATTAGGGGTTTGTGTGAGTGGATGAAGAGGAGTGAGGTAAAAACCCCTGCTGTGGGAGGATGTTGCTGTGGATATTCATGTCATACTTTTGATTCGAAAATTCTTATTGGTCTGATGGCTGGTGTTGTTACAGCGACAAGGCCAAGTCTGACACCAAATCAGTTGGAGAACAAATCCGAGAGAAGCTGGGACACTTGGCTTAAGATAAAAGTGCTGAGCTGTTGGTCCGTACTTATTCATCTTTCTGCCTGTCTTTAACCCTTTCAGTACAGGCTGGCCCTAACCCACCACATGTTTATCACTGGCACTGACGTTAAGGCGGGGGGCTACCTATGCCGACTTTATTGACGCTCTTTGAAAACAAGCGTCCTAACATAATTCATGACAAAAAGTAACAAACTGATGTTAACAAAATGTTTTAGCTACAACCTTTAGGCTCCCGTTCTCTGAAAGAATTGTTCATTTTGACTAATTACGATGGAGTTAATTAAGTTATAACAGGTTGTCAAAATTTGAGTTCGCAAACAATTTTGCAGACTTGGGACGCGACACATCAGTTTCCCACATAGTCTGTAAGGTACAGGCCTGATGCCTGCAGGGCGTAACGATCCGTTTTTTACGAAAGTACTTTCCGTTTAATTGGTATAAACTAATTAATGCCAAAAAAGGGCTCTATTTACAGTTTTTGAAATATTTCATATTCCCGACCAACTATTCAAAAAAGGCGATCGTGTTGCCCTAGAATGCACATATGGCAATAACATCCAAAAGAAATTTTTCAAATATATGCGTCCACAAATGAGAAAACTTGTTTTGCAAATTTGAAAAATTCCATACCACTCGCCAGTTACTTCTTTGTTATGTAGATTTGCATAATTCGCGCCATTTGAGTAAACTCTGTTCGGCCACTTGTGACCAAAGCACCAGTGACAGAGCTGAACAATACCCGCAGTGGACACAAAAGATTTAGGGTCGGCACGTACACTGAAGATTGGTTTTCGAAAACGGTATACCAGGGTGAGCGGATTTAATCTGAATGTGAATGACTGGTCGCACAAAGGCCAGTTCCGTGGATTGCCACTAGGGAATGAGCTCAGCTATAGGTAGCCCCCCGCCTTAAGTGGCAGCACCTACCTTCACAAATGGTTGACTGAATCTAGGTTTATGCAGAGGATGGCAAGCTTTGACATGTCACCAATTACATGTGTACTGGGTATTGGACATTGGAAATGATGAGTGTAAATTTGAAGTGCTGACCAGTCACTTTCTGGGGGTGTTTTGGCATGTTTGGGGGACTGGCCTGTTAGTCAGGTGCAAAATGGGTGAAATGAAAGTCCAAGCCTGAAAGTAGTGTTTTTATAGGCATGCACCTGACAAAGTGGCAGTCAGAGTTTGTTTTGTGCCAGACACTTGGGATTTACTGCCTGACATGTAATGGATTATCTATGTACAGACTTGGAATTGGTGCCTGACATTATGTCAGGCAGCAGCTGCCTGGCCCCCTGCCTGGTGCCAACAAATGACAGTTTGGTGCCGGACAGTGTCCTTGTCCACCCACTTATATTCAGACTTGAAGTCCCGTGAATTTTTGGTATGAAATTTGCCGAACTATCTAGAGTGATAGAGAATGGCTTCCTGTAGGGCCTCTACATGAAAAACTTTGAAATCCAGGCCTTGTCTTCTGAGGCGAGCGAAAAACTGCTCGCCTGAGAACAATAGAAAACTCTATTGTTTTGAGGCGAGCAGTTTTTCACTCGCCTCAAGGCGAGCAGTTTTTCACTCGCCTCAAAAGACAAGGGCTGGAAATCCAATCGTTCAAAAGTTAGTTGTACCACGGAGTCAGTATATAGGTCCGTGGTTGTACATCGGGTCCCATTCTCCTGTACAAAGCTCAGTTCTTGGGTCCAATGATGAAGTCAGTTCCAAAAATTCAATCGGCCCTAACTTCTGATAAAAGAACTTCTGAAAGTGCCAGGAAAGTTTTTCATGTACAGGAAGCAATTCTCTACTGATCTAGATAGGTCGATAAATTTCATACCAAAAATCCCACTGGATCCCATTTGGCCCCTGACTATGTTGGAAAATCTCCAGTACCACGGAACCATGTGCATTTCTTGGCAGTTACAGCAGATTGCCTAGTTGGCGTGCTGGCTATGCAGCACACTTCTGGCATGTCAAATGGAAAAAATGAATCTGCTTTGGGTGGATCGGCCGCGGCACTGCCTGTTCATCCCAAGATTTTGTTGTCAGTTGTGCATCAAAAAACGTCATTTGTGTGGAACGCTTTCTCCTCTTTTATTTGCACTCGGTGTCAGGTAAATCAGTGCAGTAGTAGGGGTCATATATGTACTGAAGGGGTTGAATGAGTTACAACCTGCATACAGACTGTTGTGTTTGGCTGGCATTAAACTGATGGCATGCATCAGTAGACGATATCACTCCAAAAGAGTGCAGCACCTGACGGGGTAGCGTGCATGACGTCCCGCACGTCATTTCTGTTGTCTGGATGTGAGACGAAAAAAAATCAAATTGTTTCACGACGTCATGATCACTGAAACAGTGAAACAACCGGACTTTTTTTGAGTCACGTAATGGCATTCAGAAATGACGTGCAGGACGTCATGACGCTACCCCGTCAGGTGCTGCACTCTTTTGGAGTGATAGAGTCTATTGACAACTTGTTCATTCATATGGGATGTGGATATGCAACTCTCTCCTGCCCCTATTACTGACCACATACGACTTTCAAGAACGTGCTCATTTGTGACGTCACTTTTGACCATGCTAACGTCCACGACAAAGTGCGCCATGTGCAGATCACTAATTCGTGGGTTGAAGTCACACGCACTCCACTTGCGCCAACAACAAAATGCACCCGATGTGTCGATGACATCATTTGCCGTCTGATATGGCAGATTTAGAGTGATCACATGACGCAGTGGCGTCACGTGCAACGGGTAATACCATTCAACTGGAACATGAAAAAACACAATTTACATGTCACTTTCTACTTTGATTTTCCAATGCAAGAACATCTTGACCACCAAGGGTTGTGACATCGCTCCACCCTCCAACTACGCTCACACAAACCAGGGGCGTCGGAGCAGGGGGGGCTGGGGGGGCTATAGCCCCTCCACTTTTTTGCTGAAAATTTTGTGTTTTTTAACATTCAGGTTTGAGGTTTTTCGTGCAAAGTAAATGCATTTCCTATTATCTCCGGTCAATCGATATCCCCACCAACTCCCCTCCCCGTACATGTCTTGGTCGGGCTTGTTCCCTGATGAGTATAATGGTATCGGTCAGCGTGATATCGGCTTAACCACTTACACTGTACCAACGTATTGCGGGACTCCCGTATCACAGCACGATGGAAAGTGAAAGTGAAAGCGACTTTTCGGATCCATTCGATTTCAATAGGTCGTCCGGCGTGGATCTGAAAGTGAATCTAATGAAGAACCGCCGACCGACGATGACCTGGCGTCCAGACACCCGAGGTCCAGTCGACGGACGGAGGGGTAGTTGAAAATGCCAAGGCCCAGGGTAGAGAAGTGGTTGTTGCGGAACCCTTCCATCCGGGCGCCGACTATAATTTTCCACCAAGAAAATTTGACATCTCATCCCCCATGCGTAGGCCCTAATGGTATCGCGAGGAGACTGAAAGTAATATGTACAAATTGTAATTGGTCGTCCAAAAAAATACTGTTTTGTTGATGGTATAATCTGCTGTCAGATGCCAAGAAATTGCATCTAAGGGCTTTTCATCGTAAAATTTTTCTGGGGGAGGCCCCCATACCCCTGCAGCTGCTGTAGCTTCGCACCTCGGCACTAGCGGCCGCCATCAGTTGCATTTCAAATTTCAGCCCCCCCCCCTCCCCCCAGATGACATCCATGGGCAAAACACTCCGATGCCCCTGCAAACCCTTGACGAACTTCGCTGTGGAAAGCTGTTTCCAACTGGATGTTCCTGTTTGTGGACTGACTCCCGCTGTTAGTTTTATAATAACCGTTTTTTTATCATAGATCGTTAACATTTGCAATAAATCTCAGCGTTTCTAAATACCACGTCAGTCTTTCTGTATACCTACCTTCTCTGTTTTAGCAAATTTCGTTATTTTTGTTCACCACTAGCATAGATCATAAGTGGGTAAATCGCCATTGATAGAATGTCTGGACAGTTTGTGACCATCCTCGTTCCAAATACTTTCCAACCACAAAATACACAGCGGTTGGTTTAATTGGCTTATGGCCAATCTGGGAGCGAGGTTGGCTAACAAGTGTTCTGATTGGTGCACCGCAACTCAAGGTGCGAGAGAAACAGAAATCCTGGCGAAGTTCTCCACGGGATTGTGCGTATTATACGAAGTATGAGGTAGTACAGACACATGGTAGGCCATGATGATGCAAGAAGTGATTAAGAATTTAATGCAAGCTTGACAAAATTCAGAATGAATAGTCAAAAATATAGAGTTTTACTGTTATTTACAGTTGCACCATATAGTGATGGATTAAAGGTCACATGAAGGTCAGTAACAAAATGTAGTTTTCATATAGCGCTTTTCACTGTATACAGTCTCAAAGCGCTTCACATGTTATTACCCTAGTCTCACCGGAAACCTTTCTGGAGAACCAAAGGACTAGCTCATTCAGCGCACCGCTTGATCCTTTCAGACCAGTTGTGAATACAAAGTGGGGACTTGGCCGGGAAAATAACCCATGACCTCTGTCTCCAGTCCAAGCTCAACCCACTTGTAACTACACACACACTCCATGATTGTTACCAAAAATTTATAAGGCTCGCTTTATGAATTTTTGTTACTGAATTGTTCTCATCTATCAGACCTGAACTTACCACATATAAGCGTGACAAGAGCCGCATTTACTCGGACTGGGCCGAGTGCGGTACGGCAAAATATAAAGTGGCAGTGTAAACCACGTACCGGGTCCGGACCACAGTAGTGAACTGTACCAAGACCCGCAGAAGGAGGTGGTCTCGGTCCGGGCCGAGTACGGTACCCAGACCAAATGTGCAGTGTAAACCTGACGCATGGCAAACTGAAGCGAGTCCACTTACCTGGGACGGTATTGAGCATGCGCGCAGTTCGTCCTTGCGTCACTTGCGGGAAAACCTGACATGATTCTGTGCGAGTTTTTTATCTCCGGAGAGCGATGCTTCAGGGACATTGCGCGGTGACTTATCGCTGCAGTCTAAACGGTACAAATGAAGTGGACCTGGTCCGGTCCGAGTTCACTTTAACTGGACCAAAATGTTTCGCAGTGTAAATGCGGTTAATGGCGATATGTTCAACCTTGGATCCTGCAATAGATTAAGTGAATCATGCTGATATGACGTTAGAAACAGCCTTGAGTGTAACGCGCACTGCCATGTTGCTACTTTTGAGATTAACGGGAATAACTGGCAGTTAATCCTGTGCTGTTCATACCTGCTAGCATTTCAAATCAAAGAGACAAAATCAGCCTGCTCACCAGCAAGAGATGACTGAGTTCCTGAGGGATTGTTGGGAGCGGTAGTTTCTGAGGATGAGGAACATGGTTTGATGCACACAGCAATTCATGTCATCAGCCGCCAAAGTCTCTCAAGGAATTCTCCTGGGGCCATATTCATAAAACTACTTAAGTCTAAAGGTCTGTTTATACACAGTGCGACCGCGACACCGACCACGACAAATTTTCTGCAATACTTTTGTTCATACACAGCGCGACCGCGGCTGCGACCTGCGGCCATTCTGAACTTGCAGGCATCTGATTGGCTCAAACCACGTCACATGACTGACTTAAGTCTAGTTTTTAGCTCACCTCTGTGAGGTGAGCTTCTCTCATGGTGTGTCGTCCGTCGTAGTCATCGTCCATCGTCGTTAACAGGGGTGGCACGTTTCTAAACCGCTTGGGTTACAAACTTGAAATTTGGTGTACAGGTACCCTATGGTAAAAACTATCTCTGGACCGAAACTTAGCGCTGCTGCTTGTACACTCTGGCCTGTAGGGGGCGCTTTGTGAAAACCTTCTTTCGGTCGTATCTCCTGAACGCTGTTAGCTAGAACCACGAAACTTTTATAGTGGGTTCCTCTGACGAGACTTCATCACATAAATCCCGGGTTTTTGATTTGACCTACTTTTCAAGGTAACAGAGGTCAAAGTTCAAAATTCACTGTTTGGTGGCACATTTTATTGCTATTTGACGTAGAGTGTTGTGATTTGGTGTGAAGATATATCTAGGCACCCTGCACGAATGCACCAAATTTCAACCCGATCGGACTTCAAATATGGCCGCCAGGAAGCCATCTTGAAAAATGGACTTTGACCCACATTTTATAAATAGGAGTAGGTAGGATGTTTTAACGTTGTCAAAATATGTGTCTAGGTACCATATAAATATATGGTAAATTTCAGTCAGATTCGACATCAAATATGGCCGCCAGGGAGCCATTTTGAAAAATGGACTTCGACCCACACCACATGAATAGTGGGAGCTAGGATGCTTTAACAGTGCCTAAATATGTGTCTTTATACCGTCTACTTATATGCCAAATTTCGGTTCAATTGGACTTCAACATGGCTGCCAGGCGGCCATCTTGAAAAATTGACTTTGGCCATATCTCATCGGAAATAATTGTTATGATGTTTCAATGTTGTCTAAATATCTATGGACGTATCCTGTACATTCCTGCTGAAATTTCAGCCCCAACGAACGTCACGTGTGGCCACCAGGTGGGCATCTTGAAAAATAGAATTTTTGACATCTGTGACCTAGACAGGAAAGCAGTTTGTTCACAAATACCACTTGTATTCATTGTATTCAGAAATTGTACTCCTTCTGGGTGCCATCACCTGAGTTATGTCATTGACTGATAATACTGATCAGATCATAAAAATACTTCTTGGTGTGTTCAGCTTTATCATAAATAGATCAATAAGCATAAATGTGCAACTCAGAATTCATGTTACTTGTGACCTTTCTTCGTTTTCATTTCGTAAAATCCTTAATGATCCATGGGTTTACAAAATGTTGGTCTCAAAATGAAGCTGACATCCTGCTCTACAAACCCTGTGATTTTTGTCCTCATCCATTCAGAAACCACTGAGTTATGGCCATCAAAATTTGCAGTTAGATGACAAAAAAGGCTGCGGCCGATGTGTCCTCCGATTTTGGTCAAAATTTAGTTCTAATAGCGGTCGAAGGCGGCGCTGCCTACAAAAGTGTATGTCAGGAATACGTATTATTAAGGAACTAGTGAATGCCTGGTTTGCACAGGGCAGACCTAGGACCGAATAAGCTTCCATGAAAACGTTTTCAAACCAATATTCGATTCCGTGAGGGAAATATTTGCCTATTTTGTTAACAGCGCGATATCTGGCGTCAGTTTCTATAAGCGATGAAGCTGAAACACATCGGCCGCGGGGATTTTTGACCAATTTCACACTTCCGATGGCTATAGCTCTGCTATCTCTGAACGGATAACAACAAAAATCACAGGGCTTGTAGAGTAATATGTCAGCTTCATTTTGAGCCCAACATCTTGTAAATCAATCGAGCGTGAAGGATTTTACGAAACGAAAACGAAGAAAGGTCATGAGTAACACGAATTTTTAGTTGCACATTTATGGTTACTGATCTATTTATGGCTTTATCTTATCTGTACTGATCCTTCAACATTCACCATGAGAGCACACCTAACCATGGCGACTTGTCACAGAGGTGAGCACAATGGCCCTGGCCATTTCATTTGTGAAACCCAGCCCTGGTTTTGCCAATATCTTGTTTATTATCCAATGGAACTCCACGAAATTTGGGGTGTATGAGTTTCTCAGAGGTGTCTCCTGAACAATTTTCAGCCACAAAAGTTAGGAGGGCGACCCTATTAGATGTCGCAAAATAGTACAGGCCCGTCATTTTGTTTGGGTAAGAGCAGTCAAGTTATTCGCTAGTTCATCAAAACTTATTTTCGCGCGTGAAAATTAGTCCACAGTGCGCCAGTGACGTCACTTGAACGTTGTTATCTGATTGGTTGTTGAATAAAGTGTCGCACGACATTTTCAAAAAATTTGCTCTGGAGGCAATCTCTGCGGCATGTCGCACGACCAAAATTTTGGTCGCAGTCGCGGTCGCACTGTGTATAAACGTTCCCATTTATTTTACAATTGATCAATCCAATGCGGCTGTCGCGGTTGGTGTCGCGGTCGCGCTTTGTATAAACATACCTTCAGTGGCGGATCCAGGAGTTGCCGAACGGGGGGCGTGGAATGGGCAACCCCCATTCCCTGAGCCCCGAAAGCGCGAAGCGCCGAAAATTTTTGGGTAAAAGTGCCGGAAACGCAATTTCCTGGCACCTGGGAAGGCCAAATTGAACTTTCTTTTTACTGAAATATCGGGCACGCCCCCCCTTGGATCCGCCACTGACCTTAAGTGTGACACGTATTCTTTATTCAACACAAAAGATAAGTATCACACTTTGACTTAAGTATGTTTATGAATATGGACCCTGAGCTCTAATGCCCAGGGTCCATCCATATTCATAAACGTACTTAAGTCAAAGTATGATACTTATCTTTTGTGTTGAAGAAAGGATAAGTGTCAAACTTACACTTAAGTAGTTTTATGAATATGGGCCCAGGAGTAATAGCTGGGCCAGTCAATATTGAATCACCCTTGTATTGAACCTAGTGCCTCTCAGAGATGATTAAAAATTCAATGCTGTACATGTACCACTGCGCCACTCCACTCCCAAAGGCAACAAAAAGTACTTTTCAAGCCTCTGGCTGTTAGTGTAGAGAACAGATTTCTTCATCAGCTCAGGTTATAGTTGAGGTAAAATAGACGATATCACTCCAAAAGAGCGCAGCACCTGACAGTAGCTACAGCGTCACGACATCGTGTACTACATTCCATGAATCTTGACTTGAGACAACGTCATGATCGCTGAAACAAGAGGATTTTTCAAGTCACGGCGTTCAGAATGAGGTACGTGACGTCGTGATGCTGTAGGCCTGGCTAGCTACCATCAGGTGCTGCGCTCTTTTGGAGTGATAGAGTCTAGCATCTAACCTCTGCAGTCGGTTTGTCCCAGTCAACTGCATATACGTGTAGATGTATCATTTAGCAAACAGTTGTTTAGCAGGGAATTGTTCAGCAAGAAATAATTGTGGATGCTGTGATCTGATGATTGACATTTCTCCTATTAACCCTTTTCGCTAACTCCCATTTTGCCTACTCCCATCAGCAAGGTTTAGGTTATAATGCATGCCAAATTTCATTGCTGTGGCTTAACTCCTTAAGTCGTCCTATGAACTTTTCAGCCCACCCTTTTATTTCTAAAACAGGCTCTGTTATAAAGTGAAAACCTGGACAGTGGGATGGCAGAATGTCAAGATCATTCTGTTGCTACTGAGATTAATGAGGAGGGCGATATTTTTTGTCCCGACAGGTCGGTGTTGCGAGCGAAGTGACTTTAGCGACGTCATTTTAGGTGTTGACGTTGCGTCATGAACAGTGACCTGTAGGCCTACATTTTTCTACAGGAATGAGACAAAACATATGCATTTATCGGTATCACATTTCGTTCTTTTAAGGGGAAAAGCAATGAAATTAGAGAAATTTTCATCTACTACAAGATGATGTAAGTTTTACTGTCAGGTGACCAAAACAAACAGGTTATTTTCATGCCAGAAGTAAACTGAATTAACGTTAGAAAAAAAAAATTTCGGTCACAATGCTCACAGCAACGCTGTGTGGTGCTTAAGTACGACGCCCTCCTCATTGTGTACACGTACTTGTAGTTGTACTCAACATTTATTTTTGGCATATTCAGTACGGTTACAAGTGTTCTCTGAGTGTGTCTTCGTCAAGAATTTGCAATTGCTGGATCAGCAGAAATAGTATTAACACCAAAATATCCATATACATGTACCTTTTATCTTCACGTTTTTCAGGACCTGCATTATTAGCTCAGCTGACCAAGGTCACCGGAGCTATTCATATGACGAAATGGCTCAAAATGTCTGTCTGTGTGTGTGTGTGTGTGTGTGTCAGTCTGTGTGTCTGTTAAACTGGCACATTTCGCTATCGTTAGGCCCAGGGGCATGAAACTTGGTGGAGTGATAGGCCCTAGGCAGGGCTTGAAACAGCACAAAAAAAATTTGCGATTTGACCTATATTAGGCCCTCCAGGGGGCATTTACCGTAAAATGGAAAACCCCAATAACTCAGCCCAGAAGCAATATATCGAATAGAAATTGATAGGGTATGGAGCTTGATTTTCGATACACCAAATGCGATGGTAATTAACTCAAAATTTGTTCTCCAGGGGGCGCTAGCTGACAAAATAGAAAACAACACTATTTAAATTTCCCGCGCCAGTTGCTTTGGCGGATGTTGGATGCTCTTTTGTTCATGGAATGAGGAATCATGGGAAAGATGCTTATGCTTGCAGAAAGTGAATCGAGACGAAAAATATACCTATTATAATCGCATAAAATCCCTATGATCAGACACAATCGCCTTATGAAATCATACATGAGTGGTATTTTAGAGCATTACCAATCAATAGCTGAAAGTATTTTGCACCAAAACTACAGGAGTGGGTTCAAAATACGACAATATATATTAGGAAAAATTCATAATAATCGAACCGAGCAGAC
>NMRB01004316.1:1221-13216 GCA_002633025.1 Notospermus geniculatus
GTGTCTATCTTGCCCCGCAATATCACTAATTTATCTCCGAAAGAATAAACAACACTCTCTTAGCCTCAGACAGGTTTCTGATTCTCATTTTAAAGTCCTTCTGTCAGTTCTTTCGTTTTGTATATTGATTGACAGGGCTAATGATGCCCACGCTTCGAGTTGAATCCCTGTATACTCTCTTATGATAAAAATAACCATTACCACAACCATATAGGTACTGCTCCATCATGTTCGTCACCAATCGCAGACCAAAATGGTCCGCCGTCATTAAAGAGCAATTTGGTCCACTCTAGCACAATTACAGCTCATCAGCATGTCCGCATCACTTCCTAACCACTTCAGGAGAAATCCATCAGAAGCAATCACCAACAAGGCTTTTCTACGCTGACCAGTGCCGTTATACTAATGGCGTGCTTCTTTGCCTTCCGTCTCTCAGGACACATGGGACAATCTTACTTTCATATCAAAGAACGACGGGAACACGCCAAGGACAAATCGTTGATTGTACCGAGATTAGAAATGTCATGTAAACGCTTTTTGACATTGTTGTGCAAGAGACTATCACGTTTGTGTGATACCGGTATTTCTAAAAGCATTCAAAATCGGGCGTCACTCTCAGCTCCCGGAGCAGAGAGTGACGCCCGATTTTGAATGCTTTGAGGTCTCAGCTCCCAACCACGAACTGCCAAGTTTGGGCGAGGTTAGTACATGGTTGTACCCGTTGTTTGTGAGATGAGGGCAATTGCATTAGGGAGGTTGAGATCAGCGACTTATCACGGATCCTTATATACGGATCGAAATGTACAGTACACAAAATTTGTCCTCGTTGTACAGAATTCTCTCCGTATACGTATAAGGATCCGTGATAAGTCGCTGATCTCAACCTCCCTATTATCTAGACCTGGAAATCCAGAAAAATGTTACATTGGCCTACTCGTTTCCAGACTCAATGGCCACAAATAGTTGTTTTGGCGATTCATTTTGAAAGATATGGGGCCGTATTCTAGAAGCTTCCTGAACTAAGGTTTACCTTTAGCTACTGTTTGCAGGGCAGAATGCAAAAGCTTTTAGAAGCTTCTAGAAGCGCCCATAACGCAAAGGTCCACTTTAAAAAGTGGACCTTAGAGTTATGGACGCTTCTAGAATACGCACCATGGTCTTTATGAGAGCAAACCTACAGATTGTTGAACGGTCGTAGGCCGAATTGGATATGTTGTTCGGCAGGTTATTGCAGAGTATCATTCCCGGGAATGTGAACCCTGCGAATGGGGAAACACCCAAAGCAGGATCACCTTTCATATCAGCGCTCCGTAGGTGCAGACCCCCTGAGAGTACCTTATTATTTTTTCTCCTCAGTCTAAGTAACCCATCCATCCCATTGATCAACCGTAATCATTTCCAAAGCTTTTTCGTCCCATCTCTTTTCTATGTTTTATTTGCCGTAACCCATTGATCCAATTAAAGGTTCCATATTGGATATCAAAATAATGAGGTTGGATAAAAATAGACAGTCCTTCACTCCCAAAGTGTCATGAATGTTACCACGTTAAGCAGAATGTGCGTTGGTCACACAAGTCCGTCTATTCAACAAGTCATGCATTTCCTTTTGTGTAGTATCGGCATACTATCTCATCGATATCGTCTCCTCACACTAATGAAGTCTATTGTCTTCATTAATGATCAACACTATTCACATAACAGAAACATGGTCAGAGTATATTTTTGCATCTTTTGTCCATAACGCTGAGGAGGACAGTAATTAAGGACCTATCAATACGCTGGTCGTGTTACATTAATTATGTTCGCATCTCCTTTCTTTTGATATTAAGTGCTGCCGGTGTCGGGTGGAGGCTGTTGTAGGTAGACCCTCTATTGCATACTGGGTGTGGCTGTTTCCCAAAATAGTGTTCGAAAATGTTTCAAATCATTCATTAACTTAATTCTGATCAACTCAATTTCGGTCAAATCGTTGTGTGCATCTGTTTTTTGATGGAATCATGCCTTGACCATCTGTTTTGACTGATTGTAAAGTCGGTAGGCCTATGTTAAAAATGAACTTTTAATTACATGTATGTACAAATTTGGCCGTTTTTCGTGCCGTGGTCCGTGAAGCATAACCCGATGATTTTCATACTGGCTCGCCAGATGCAAGAATGGCCATCTCGCAGCGAGCGCGGACACCAAAGCGTTACATGTACGTTCCAAATAGGGAAGTGCCACGAACGATGGGGAACGATGACACTGCGCACAGCGTTATGAATGGAAGAGGGCCACTGCCATCCAAATTGGTGTTGCGGCATGTAAAATATCTAAAAATTCGTTCCAAACGGAGTAAAGATCCCATGGAATACGGGAATTCGGTTCTAGTCGCCTACTGGCAAAATATTACTTACGAAAATTTAGTCATGCACAGGTTGATGTGGAACGAGTTGCCGAGCATTCTGTTGTCTGATGACCGGTCTCAAACTCACTTGATGTGAAGAACGAAGGAAAGCTGCCAAATTCCTGATGTAAACACTAGTATTTCTTCCTGGGGTGGATGTAGGCCTACACATAAAGGCAGAGGGATTTCTCGTCGTAAATGAACGGCCATGTGTCTTCACCTATAACATTCAAATAGGCTGACTTTATTCGTTCAGGAACACACCCAAGGATCAAATTATGCTTCCTCGCCGACCAGTTTGCAAAACGGAAAATGCTTTGCTATTTCTCGCCAAGGTGGTTCCAAACAAAGCCTGTTCCGTTCCGCATACTGGTCGGCGAGGAAGTATGAATTGGACCTAAAGCGGCCTATCCACGTGCAATATTATTGCACAATATGAGCATCAAAATGGGCAATATCATTACCAATCTTTCTTCCATCCGTTATGCCAGAAGCACATGACACCCATTGGGCCCCATATTGTGCAATAATATTGTGACGTGGAAAAACCGCTTTACAAATGGGATTTCACGGGGATTTGGTCGTACGAAATTTTCAAACAAGCAACACCGAACCGCCCGAATGACGTCGAACTTGTCAATTTCATTGTTTGTCCTAACTTGCTTTTCTCCTATCTCACCATCGACAATGTGGTCACTGAGTAAAATTTAGTTGTCCAAACTTTGCTGGTAAAAATAGTAACCGGGCGGTATGGTATTGTCACAGCACAATAATCAGTTGTGACTCGTCTTATGCCCGCCCGCTGCAGGCCTACAAGATCAAATTTTTCATCCAATTTTTGGAAATTCAGATTCCGGTCCTATTGGGCCTTCAATGTATAAACCCGCATTTAGGCCTTGATCATATTCAGAAAATTGAATGAAAAATTTGATCGTGTACAGCGGGCATAAAGGGGCCTATCCACGTGCAATATTATTGCACAATATGAGGATCAAAATGGGGAATACTGTTGCCAATCTTTCTCCCATCCATTCTGGCAGAAGCACATGACACTCATTTTGGGACCCATATTGTGCAATAATATTGTACCGTGGAAAAACCGCTTTACACGTTTCAACCACAAAATTCCTCTGCTCAGCAGATAGAGGCACCCTGTGTCACCTCTGTGTTGCCAAGGCACTGGGAATGTGAACAGTTGGAAAGACCTTTGGCGATTTTGAACTTCTACCTCGTCGTTTCTTACAGCCGACAGAGACATTCTGCCACTGAGAGACATTCATCACCACTGGTTGTCCATGTCTACCGCTGTTGCATTTTGGAGCAATCTCAAACGAAGCAGAGACCCGCTGGGACCGAAAATGTGAAACAAGACCTCGTCTTCATCACCTCAGTGAGAGTGCTGGTTCAGAACAGGGTTGCCAAGCACTCATCTCACCACTCGGCAAATTAACGGAGACAATTATACACATGGCTGATCAGTAAACATCTTCCGTTTATCAACAGCAACTCGAGCGTCCAATCACGGCATGACAAACCTTCACCGCGGTCTTGCCATCCAGATTGGTCAATACGGACGTCCAATATTGCGAGCCGATAGAACATGCATGAATGCCTCCACAGAAGAAATACCTTAATGTCTGGATCGATACTTGCAGAAATGGGAAAATAAAATCAGCCGTGATATTGAGGATACGTCCAAGTATGACAGTATTTGGAGATGACATCCGTCTTGATGAGATGTAATGACAAATGCGGTGATGGCACCTGTCTCCGATTGAATGCTGGAGAATGGATAGTTGTCTTCCGATCTATTCTAGGGGTTAAGGGGTCTAATCTTTATCAATCATGGCTTGACCGTGTTCAACGCTGACGTGACACCGCGGCCCTCGTCATCATCATCAGCGTCATCATCAGTGACAGGGTTCATATTCATAACATTTCACTGGATTGGCAGGGGGAGGGGATCTGCCCAATCGTCTTGCCCAGGGATGGTGAACTGAAAGGAAGGAAACTGACAGCAGAAGTTTCTATCAAGGAAAAGCTAACACCGAATCATGGCCAATCAAAGCCTACGTCCGACAATGACCACTACAGATCATTTTTGTCATTTGTGACCCGTCACAGCAAAACTAGGCGCATGTCGCTCAGAAGGTGAGCCTCAACGAACTGAGATGATACCAGAAGAGAATGGAAGAAATAGATCATTTCAGATTTCATAACAGACAGATAATATTGAAACTGCGACAAACATTTGGTCTCAACCTGCCAAGCTCAGAGCGACATGCGCCTACGTTTGCTGTGACGGGTCACATTTGGCGGCGATTGGCAACAGTTTTTGCGTCACCACCGATGTGCGCACATGAGGACTTGACCTCCTCATGGTACACTGGTACGATATTATTGCTTGGCCTCTGACTGATGGTCTCATTTGTGGGAGGGTTGTTGTCAGCATGGCACGATCCGGTTGTCTATCTCTCTCAGGCGGCGCGAAACCCGTCACCTCTGTAGACCCTGTCGTCCACGTCTGATAGACTCAATAAATTGTTCAATTCAGTCATTCGGAACTTCCGAAGGCAACTGCTCGGCAATTTCCGTACGGTCGCATTTCCCCTCGGACATAGTCTCGCGCAACCAGCCCCTCGGTCATACTCCGAGGTCGCCAGACCGAGGGTCTGGCACGGGACGAAATTCCCATTGAATTTTCTTATTCCGAAAATTCAAAATAAGAGGAGCTTCGCTGATTGGCTAGTCACTACCATGGAGGAATTATACTGTCAGTATAATTCCTCCATGTCACTACCAATGCGTCATGGATCTCAAAAGTTGGTGACGTAGGCTGCAGGAGGAATAATGGCTGCGCCCAGATCACTCGAAGCGTGAAAATTAGCGAGATGAATCGCCTCAATCTGTGTTGTCAAGTCAATTTATAGTGTCTTTCATTGGAATTCCGACAGGTATGTATATAATTTTTCGATTGAGGACGAAATTGTAGTATAAAAAGTGCGGTAGGGCTAACAGCAAAGGGTACAAATACTGCAGTTTTACTCGCACGCTGAATGCTTTTTGCTTTGATTGTGCATTGTGTTCTACGTCATCGGCGGTAGATTGTCCGCCATGATGGTTTTTACAAGCAAAACGTACCATCCGGACCAGACTCTAAAATTGAAAATTGCAGAGTCTGGTGGCACGAGACTACCTCGGACACAATTCCAAGGCAGCCATCTTGAATGCGCAACGATTGCTGCCCGTTTGTGAGAGTTCAAATGCGGTTCGCCTCATCACACCCTGCGCATGAACGAAATAGGTCACACAAAACGTTGCGTTATTGATCAATAATTGGCAGATTGGATGAGATACCGGTAAGTTTATAAATAATATGCCTCAAGTTATCCAGCAAATAAGTTTGAACACCTTAACAGGCCAAAATTCTGCCAAAATAGTCCCACGGTCGGTCACGTGGGTTTGTTGATAAACAATATGGCTGCCTTGCACTTGTGTCCGAGGTGAAATGCGCCGTCCAGTGGCAGATAAGCAGTTCGCCTCAGGTCGTTCCGAATGCAATTCAGTTAGACTGGTTCCCGTCTCTCCCGCCTCCACACCCGTGTGGCGCTCCAACAGCCAAATGATTCAGTCGAGTTACGACAGAGAGCCACCTACACTAATGTGCTCGAACTACAGCAGAAACACTGCCTCAGGCGTGCCAGTAATGGACCAATCACTCGAGGTTATACAGTAAACTTTGTCCTTACTGAAACCTTTTCCTCAACATGTACTTATCTTGGGTAGATAACTGGGAAAACGCACTCAAATATTCCGTTTGACACAGATATAAATTAGAAACAATAAATAATCAAACAGGGGCGGATCCAGGATTTGGGAAAAGAGGGGGTGCCTTGTGCTACCAACTTTGAAATTTGGGCCCAATTCCAGAATTTCACAGTCAATTTTATGGATTTGTTGGCCGAAAGGGGAGGTGTGCACCCCTCTGGATCACGCCTGAGAAAGCGTCATAGTGACCACATCACAACCATTTCCTCCTGTAAGCTGTTGGTATTACTACACCCAGGCAATGGCTACATGGATATACCGGGTACTGTATATTATTATTACCAAAAATAGGCTCGCAGTTGAGCCAAAAACATGAAAATAATGCTTCGGGTTCAATGATGAAATAAACACAGGGACTTCGAGATATCAACATTGATTATAAACTCTGTAACATGGCGTGACGTTTCAAGTATTTAACAACTTGGTCAACTGCTTCAAAAGGCAAAAATATACATCCAACAAAGAGCACACCACTGTTACTGAGTGTGTAACACCACAGATCATACAAATGTGATGTAGGAGAAACCAGAGCTTCCTAGTCAAAGAATTTGGGAATGACTTAGATTCAACTGACAGTCCAAGTACAGGCACCATAAAATGATTCATAAAATCTCGACGGCAGTCCAACTGCCAACTGGTACTTGAATGATTGTCTGATATGTTGATTACTCTGGCACCAATGGGAGCTTGATCAATTTCAGCCATCAACCAAAATTTGGAACATGAACAGAGATGAAATTGGATTTCTTAAGCGGTTTTTTGTCTGGACTCGATACTGGAGATCCTGTTCAGCACTGGATGTCTTTAGAATGTTGTCTCAACTCTCCTTGCTCCTTTCTTTGCAGCTTGATGAAAGTGAGACTCAAGTTTATCTAAAAAGAAAAAAAATCAAAACATTTGTAATTTTTACTTCCAATTTGTTCACTCAAATCTGGCATTCAAACATTGTGACTGAACTCTGTTCTAACATCTCAATCCCTGACAATCTAGCACGTCCAAAGGCAGATACATGACAATATTTGGCCTTCACACAAGCCATGAGAAGCAGAACACTTACATATCTTGTGTTTTCCTTGGAGTGGAAATTTGACGACTAGTTCATGGGGATCTTGGCAAATGAAGACAAAGTGGGAGTCAGATTCACCATCAGGAAACTGTAATGTACGACAATCAGTATCAATACATGTATATTGGTGTTAATCAATTCAAAGTCCATCGGACTGCGGCGGTGTACTCTCATTTTGCTAGCTTACATAAGCCCATTTGGCCTACACCCACAGTGATTCCCCTAGCAATAAATGGAGTGGCGCGGCGCCATGCCCTTGCCGGGTCCCGCCACTCTGCCCTTTTTGCCAAAAAATCCCGCCACGCGGCCCCCAACTCTGCCGCCAAACGGCCCGTCGTAACACGCCCAGTCATTCCTGCTGTGTCTGCCACTGACGATCTTTTTCGCGCCCCGCCTCCTTCTGAATCTCTGGATTTTTCATCGTCCGTATGCACCCCCACCGGCTTACACGCGATGGCAGGCTCGTCTATCTCTCCTACGGCGGGGGTGCAAACATTAGACTCGACAGCAGCATATATTTGAATAATAACGATGCGCAGATTAATGAATTTGCGACGAGAAGTGCGCATCACTAACACCAAGGCACTGGCGAGTTTGCCGACGATCCCGACTTCAGGATAGCTAGTGTCCTGAACTTTTGGTTTTATTTCTCTGGCATGGAAAGAAATCGCCTCAAAAACTGTTTGGTTGGATTCCCACTGAAATTTCCTTTCCGATGACATAAAGGTTGCCCGTCTTAGTCATTTTTATGAAGAGATATTTACTTGATTTGTGTGAATAGGCTACAACTGACAGTGGCCGTCAGAGTTGGCTTCCCGCCAAGCATGCAGACATCTCCATTGAGTATGTGCCTACGATGTTTCTGGTTAGCCGGTCTGACTAATTAACAGAAATAAGCTATGATCGACACTATGAGAGGTTAAAATTGAGTGTTTTGTTCAATACTCTGTTGATTTTATTGCAAGCTTTACTTAGATTAATCATTTTGGAGGTGCTCTCTTTGATGTCATGCTGTCTGGATGGAGCCTCGCGTGAGGTATGAGGCAAGTGAATTCGGCCCTTGTGGATGAAAACTTCTGCTGTAGTTGCCCCCGTTGGAACCCAATCACGCCGGAAAGTGCCCCTTTATAGAAGCCCCACCCTGCCCCTCCAACATCCTGGGGGAATCACTGACCCATTTCACCTCCTTCCCATCTCGCCTACTTCCTGTTAGACGAACATGTGCATGATGAACATCACTTAAATTTATTGTCTCTGCACACTCTAGTAAACAGACCGAGGCTACTTAAAATTACGGTCATGCTCATGAAATCAAAATTGTTTACGTCGGAAAAAATAAGGACTTATGACTTGCGGGATGTTCAATGAACAAGATATTCTTGATTGCCAACAGACCTCAACCCATGACACCCTCCTTGTAGCACCCGGGGGAAATTTTACAAACCTCCTTAACATAGTCTTCTTGAGCAAGGCAGTCAGTCACTTCAACACATCCAAGAAGGCATCCAGATGGGTAATGTTCTGGGAACTTTATATTTCTATCTAGAACAACAAAATAAACAGAACAGTCAGCAACAATCAGTATACAAGTTTACCAGTAGACACCTATGGGATATATATTTATGTAATGGTACTATTATCAAACGAGTTTCAGCAATCTGCATTATCAGTATGAGCAACCCACTGTTATAGAGGACCCTGTACTGGTTCTCAAGTTGATTTATATCCTCCTGTGATGGGGTCTTTGCTGTAGAAGCAATCCACAATCGTCCCCGATGGCTGGTGTACCATGACCGCCCTTCATGCCTGCAAGAAATATAATTCTACTGAGAGCTGGGGCCTGTTTCATAAACGCTAAAGGCACCTCATTAACTAATAATACTTGAATATGCTCGTTCTGGACTTGTGTCAATATCCAGTTTATTCCTTAGAGCATAAGCAAGTTTTATTAGTTAATGAAGTGCCTTTAGCGTTTATGAAACAGGCCCCTGGGCATAAAATACTGATATTAGCTCTGTAGAGAACATTGGGAGAAAATCAGTGTTGTCAAAGAGAGGATTTGGGGGCAATGGATTTGGGGCAGTGTCCCCCTTAAGTTAATAACTTTTCCACAATACTGTACAATGTACATGTTGTAGCTGATGAACGTCATCAACATTTTCTGGTGTGCCTGCTTCTGCACATCTCACAAAGAGATCCTACAGCCCACATCCATCCAAAAGAGACCTGGTAAAACAGACCACCACCACCAAGGAAATGGAAAAGGACATACTTTTTGATCCCTGCAATGAGTAAAGATGCCCACGGTTGGTGCATACTCATACACATGCCTTCATCTGACATCTCCAGCAGCTGTCGATCCTGTATTCGTAAAGTCTTTCTCTCATTTGATGCAGCACTTGAAGAGTTACTCTGTGACACGACTTTACTGAACGGTTGACTGAGCCCCGTTTTAACGAACTGGAAATAATGACAAAATATCTGAAGCCACGGAAGACGAACATGAGTACCGGGGTACTATTCTGGGTATTAACATTATGAAGAACTCATCTATCAGAATCTCCAGTTACATGTAGATATTGCAATTTAATTATTACGTCATGTGTGACGTCACATCAAAACACTACCCAAATTGACCTGGCAATTCCACCAACATAAAACACCAAAACTGGCAGAATATCTATTGATCTGAGAGAAGCCCTGAAAGTACATAAAGTGATGAGTCTCAGCACACTTACCTGAGGAGGTTCTTGTACAATTCCTGGATTCACTAAATAACCCATGGTCTCAGACTGTAATTCGTTATCACTATTCTTTGGCTTCACACCATAAAACACTTCCTGTACCACGGAGTCCTCTTTATCATACATATTAGCACCATCATTCTCAGCATCAATCACACGCCGACCGGCGAAATCAAACGTAATTTTTCTGTCTCGCCTTGAGGCATGTCTGACAGACCGCAGTTCTTCGCCCCTTTGTTTTAGTTTCTGGCGTTCCTCTTTACTGAGCCACTGATTGCCATCAGTTGTAAAATAATCAGATTCATCATCTATTACCTGAGTTCGTCGCACGCTGAAAATGTCCAAAGAAAAAAATCTTAGCACGGGCAACTTTCAAGGCATAAGAAGTCATTGCCAAACTGCTGACATCATGGACAATATAACTTACGGTACTAAGAAATTGAAGAGTCTCAAATATGACTACGGTACATGTCAACATTCCGACATATCAGTACATGCACCTGCTGTCATTACATGTAAAGATTTAGTTCTTCAAAGTTCCTAAAATGTTTGGCCGCACACAACCTTACAGAATTTGGCCCATAGCTGATTTCACAAGTGAAATATACATCAGAACATCATGCCCACCAACCTGGTTCTGTCATATTCCAGCAAGCGTTCCTTCTGTTCCACGGCACGTTCAAAACCTGATTTCAGTTTTGCTGAAGCATTCGGTAATAATTGTCTATCTAGTTTAATCACAGCATCATTTTCATCTGTCGTGCCTTTCCTCATCAACTCCTGTCGTAAACGCTCACTCTTCTTTGAACCCCTCGCCAGAATCTCTTGTTCTTCTTTGGTGCAAACCTATTGAGAACAAGGCAAAGAAGCAGAGGAGTAAGTTACATGTAGGCCTATACAGAATGTAGAAATTCTTCTCCAGTCATGACAAAGCATGGATGGAAGCGAATATATGTACACTTGACTCTCTATCGATAAAGGGCTATCCTGTATCAGCAACAGGGCAGTGCAAAGTAAAGATCACACAATCATGCAGAATACCTGTGTATGGATTCATTCAAATGGTACTGTGTATATCTGGAGTAGCAAAACATCCTATCATTCATACTCACAAGAGTTGAGCAGAAAACACATGGTCCCGAACCTTCTTGATCACAAACAATTCGACCACACTTCAAACAATTTCCAATAAGTTTGTGTTTAGAAGCCTGACACTGACAAATATGACGCCCTGGAAAAAACAGGCATGATACAAGACATGAGAAAGAAAACAGTTCTGGCAGCTTTTTTCTTGTTTCATAAGTGCTCAGCAGGCCTTTCCTTTTGAGGCACGCTAAAATGTGCATGTGCCTCGCAAACAATAGAATTTCTATTGTTTGCGAGGCACATGCACATTTTAGCGCGCCTCAAAAGGAAAGGCCTGGCTCAGTATAACTCACAGTTCAACTTTTCAATGTCCTTCCTCTGAAAAATTTCGGTGAACAATGATCCACTAGCTGAAGGACTACCGGTAATAGAAAATTCATTTGCCAGTTTCCAAGGTTACAATCTCTTACATTGTACATGTACCGGTACATTGTGTGATGTTTACCTGGTAACTTCACAGTGGCTGCATCTTGTCCTTCTTTACTATACAGCGCAACATATTTGTGTTTCCCTTTTTTAGATGGATCTTTGGGTTGTGATACATCCACAGAACCGTCCTGAGATAAACAAAAGATGGAAGAAATTTTAATATCACAGGAAAGACAACAAAGACCTTGGCAAGGGAATAAAATCTGGAAACAGCCCATTCTAAGCGGTGTATACCCATTTCGCCTACACCCATTTCGCCTACAGCCATTTCGCCTATTCACCATTTTGCCTACACCCATTTCGCCTACACCCACTTCGCCTATTCTCCATTTCGCCTATTCCCCATTTCGCCTATTCTCCATTTCGCCAACTCACCATTTCGCCTACACCCATTTTGCC
>NMRB01004316.1:25883-40341 GCA_002633025.1 Notospermus geniculatus
ACATCTTTAGAGATGCCAGAGGCTCATCAGAATGATGGATGTCCGCCGAGTCAATATCTGACCTCGGTTCATCCCAGCCTTGTTGCAAGTTCTCCGTGTTTCACTTCAGGATTTACACTGCAATTTTCATCTTTTTGAAGTCAGCAGAGAATGAAACGATAAGGAAAAAATGCAGACGCATTGCGTGGGTGGGAACAAAAACTAGTACACGGATGTGAAATCATGAATGAAGTTCTGCTTTTATCGTAATTGAACGCACGGAATCACAAATCAGTGGAAAATTATCAGAGGTGCGGGTGATACTATGGGGATAGACAAGTTTCTACCCTCCAAAGCTATCAGAGTAAGGTGAAAACTAAGATAGAATTTGCTGGCCATCAGGATCGAGATCAGCCATCATGAAGGGGATACTAATGCCTGAGCAGGAGGTATTGACTTCAATTTTTCACTTCCGGTTATCTGAAGTAGAATCCGACATCTTAACATTGGCATGAGATACAGCATTTGTTGCAAAGATTTTTGACACTGCAGATCTTAGCTAAATTGAAAAACTGATAACGGTGTAACTTTCACCAATACTCTAAAAGGTGAATTGCTCAGAACGCCCGAAAATCAGCCTAATTGGTGACACTGACTGTGGATGTTGGAGAGAAAAGGGACCATCGAAGCCCCCGTAACTGCGTAGGCCTATGTCCATTTGCAGGCAACCTATTCAGTTCACTGTCAGCATGACAGAGGATGCCCTTCCGGGCGCTTTGTAATTAAGGTCTCAGGGACCTTATTCAAGAAGCTATACGGAGTGCGTAAATACGGGCAACCTATTGTTCACTATCAAGCCTAGGTCACAAATGCACCGGGCCCCGTACGATTTTCCCCACCCAGCGGCTTGCTGCGGATTTTAGAGACTGAAACTCGGATCTAAGATGAATCATGCCGAAATCGCCTCAATAGGCGGAAAGCAGGCTGGATCAAACTGGGCACCGTAGAAATTGGCCAAAATGTCTGTTTTTACTCGCCGTACGGGCCCCGGAGTGGATATGTGACTGGGGCTTCAGCATAACAAGGCCTATTTGCTTTACGGGCGCTTTGTGAATAAAGCAAGGTTCATTGGCACACGGATCCGATCCGTTTCCAGTCCGTTTGCTCCTAGTTTTCCGGATACGACAACGCTGAAGTCCATTTGATAGATTTTTGGCGGACCTGAACCGGACCAATTCCGTGTGCCAATGAACCTTGCCTAAGGTGAGACCTATTCAAGAAGCTCTCGCAAACTTATACGGAGTGCGTAAATTTTGTCCATCTGCGGGCAACCTATTGTTCACTATCAGGCTGACAAGGATTTACGTATCCTTAAAGTGAACGGTGGCTTTGTGAATAAGGTCCCAGCTCTCCTTGATCACTTCAACTCCTGTTAGCTGTCATCTCTTCGACAGGGAATCTCTAAATCATTACTTCAAGTAAGCGAACTCAGGTCTGCTTAGGGGAAATGTTAACTGACGTGAAATGATATGACGAAGTAGGCTACGATTTGTCTACAATGCAAAGAATTCCAAAGAACTCAAGAAGCTGTCAATGGCTAACTCCAAGGTGTGCATTCTTTTCACCTTCTGTCATGGATTGTTCAGATGTGTTGCCATCATTGATAAGTGCATTTACACGTTACAGCAATTTACTTTCACTTTTTAGCTGCTGAAGTCTTCGCATATTTGTTGCTTAATTTGAAGGCAATCAGTTAAAACAATATTTTTATCAAAAGCCACACTCAAATATAATGGGGACCCTAGCCCACTGCCTCAATAGGTGTCACTAGTGGTTAACACTATTGAAATATAACTGACATCCCCGTCCTGATCAATTTCCCACACAAAAGGCGTCCATTGTATAGGACCGGTGTAACGTCGATCAGTGTTCCCCGTATTTCTGTGTTTTTCAGTGTTCCCTCCTTACGGATTAAGCAGCAACTAACCCAACAATAACCATTCTAGGCCGCGTCTATTGTTGGGGAACACTGAGCTACAGAAACACTCACCGACTTTACACCGGGTTTCGGTGTGCTGCCCTCTATCGTAGCTAGGAACCCCATTATAATTAGGCCTACAGTCCTTGCCCAAGACATGCCTCTTGAAACCTTTGGCTTGGTCGCTCTACCAACAGATATGTGTGTTTTAGGCCCTACACTATCCGTAAAGGACCTATCCTGCCTTTTTGTCACAGATACTTTTCACCATAAAATTCATTAAACCCAAGATATTCCTCACGGCAACTTTTTGTAGATCCATTGCACGTTGATTGAGGAAATTCCTTACATTACTTATTACTGGATCTATGTCAGGTTTAACAGCGGGCGCTGATAGGCAACAGTTCAGCTTTAACAAAAGAAGCCTAGTTTTACATGCTGACTGTGATAAAAGAAGCAATGGGAAGATCCACAAGCAATTTACTCGACTTGGAAAAAACGTCTCCACAAAGATAATTGCGTATTGTTTGTCCTTCAATGACATGCGACTCGAGAAGGGGAGTGGCTTAGCCACAACTTGTGTAGCCCCCTTGAGGTGGCTCTACCATATATGGCACAAGGGGTAATTGGATTGGTCTCTTCCGGCTGTCAGACAGCAATATATAGTGGGATGTACCATATGGCCCGAGTAATATTCATGTGATGGAGATCAAAACAACATCAACGATGGAGAAAATGAAAATCATACAACAAATCCTATGGACACTTCTTGCCTTGGCTGTCATAATAAAAGGTAAGCTCATCGCCAATTTTTCCAGCAATTTTTATTCATTTTGATATCTTCTATGTTTTATTATTTTATCATCGTGGACGTTTTAGTCACCTGTAAGCATTCCTTTCCAGATATCAAAGTCTCAGTTTAGAGACAAATTCAGGGAAACGAGATATAGTTGAACTCAAATAGATCACACCGTAATCAAAATTTTATAAATAGCTTTTCTTTTGCCCTCAACAAATATTAGTTCCCATGAATCTTTAGCCCAAGAAATATTTTCCATTCTTGGACATCTGATGTCCCAAAAGAACATAGGCCTACTTCAAATATCTGTAGGCCTACTGTTTCCCTAGAAAAAGATACTGAAAATACTCTTGCAAATGTTTTGCCACATGGTACGTTATACATTACAATTGTTTTATCATTTCATTGAAAAAACATCATCTGCCAATTAAGCGTTTTCATTTTAATGATTCTTGAAGGATTTTGGATAAAGCGTTAAACCATGACCATAATACGCTCAACCTTCAATAATAGAAGACTATTTTAACAAGGACATTTATTCCTTGGACTCCCATTCCTTTCACACCGGTTCTTCAGCACAAAAATGTAACTGTCTAAAGAACAAAAAATGCTCTTTTTGGCGGGCGCTTGGCTCTCGATTAAATATTTTTTTAAGAACAAGGGAGTAAGAAATAACGTGGAAAATAAGAAGTGGGAAATTTTGCACTTTTGTGCTAATTTTTAAATTTCTCAAATTGGAATAGAATTTTTTCCCAAATTTCTCAATGAAAATGATTTTGTCTGATTTTTCGGGAGATATTTCTCAAAATGGGAAAAATGTTTACCCCAATTTGAGAAATTGAAAAATTCGCGCAAAATGCCAAAATTTTCCACTTCTTTTTCCACTTTTTTATTTCTTATTCCCTTGAACGTTTTCCACCAAAATTAACTTGAAACGAAGGAGATAGGAGGTAGATATTTGTCCTCCCCTGCACAAACATGATATACAGGATTTTGCGTACGTGGCGAATGGCAGCTCTTCGGTGGTATTTACTACATTTTGATACCACTTTACTGAATGAAACCACATGAATGGAAGTAAGCTAGACTGGGTTATGTAGGGCACTTTACGCCGGTTTTTTGAAATATTAGGGAGGTTTCGAAATCAAACGATAAACGTAAACGTTAACGACAACGTTATTTTCATAGTACACATTAACCAGATTTTATATTGCATTTTCGGTACAAAAAGAACGTTGTCGTTAACGTTTACGTTTATCGTTTGATTTCGAAACCTCCCTATTATTACCTTAGGACCCAACCATATCATGAATGAACTCGAATAAAAAAGTTTGGCTCACGAATATCTAGGTCAGTTTCCACCCACAAGCGCTCTCATGAAATTTTGACGAGTGGCCAAAAAGAATTTTGTACAGTTAAGTACGGAACAACGTAAAGATTATCATATGCCAATATCATAAACAAAAAATGCTTTCCTGCAGAAGCAGGTGCCACTTGTTTGAAAAGAGAATTCAGGAGATTGTTCAGATAAGTACGACAGCTTGCTTATTGGTGTCTGCCACGATTCTGCGCTATTTTTAGAAACAGGAGTTACTATTCCACGCTGCGTGGGAGGAGAAGGTGGCGCAAATCACACCGGAAAGAGGATGGAGAATTCCCATAGAGAGGCTGATATTCTTGACGAAAATGCTGATAAGTTGCAGCGAGTCGAACTTACTTATACTCATCTTATCATACCTACAGAAGTTCAAGCATTATTTTGACAGGAAATTGAGAGGTTAAATGCCTATTACCTTTCAAATTTGAGATAAGAATGTACAGTGGTTTAATCCAGAGAACATATCCTATGATGTTCTTTAGAAAGGTAAACCAACAGAGAGAATTTTAAAACAGGTCTCCCGGAGATATTCATTGAAAAATACTAACTGTGAAACCAAGAAGCAGACGAGATACCGTACCAGAACATTTCAACTAGATTTCCATTCATAAATTCACTGTTATTGCATTGCCTTGAAAGATACTGCAAATGTCTTTGGATTATGAGAAGGTTTTTACAACTGACAGGTGTCATTCAATCATCAGACTGCTGTAGAACATGTGATTTTATTTAACAAATCATATACATGTATTTAGGCCTATTAAGAAACTGAAATGGTGAGACTAAAGGTAGTTTTGGAAAAAATTCCACTTAAAATCTGATTTCTTTCAGTAAACCCCATTGACACTGACGGCCAATATGGCCTATGAATTCTGTGCTAATTATAGGGTGTGACGTCACGTGAAGAACCTCTGTACGTCATGCTCACAAAACCAGATACTGATAGGCTATGGCAGTCAAATATTTCACTAGTTACAGCGCGCCGGGTGTAACGTTTTTGAATGTTCCCCATACCTGTGAGTGTTCCCCTCGTATTGTCTGACGGAATAAGCTGACTTCACAGTAGAGGACACACAGAGAAACGTGCCTATCTCTCTGCCAGCGTTTCGCAAACATAAAGGGAAACACTGGGAGATGTAACACCAGTTCTCGGGCTCTATAGGCAACCCAGCCCTAGGAACTATGGGCATGCAGTCGTTTATTTCATTGATATACTGACGTATGTCGTATAAAAAAACCAAATGTGAATTGCCCATAGAGAGCCAACTCAACACACAAGAAAACTCTCTCTGGAGGAGTGCCTTTATGAACTTTTGGACACAAATCCAATTAACAATAAGTATCTTCATTCAGTACATGTAAGTGTAGAAACCAATAATTGTAAATAAACAACGTGTAAGGTAATTCGGATCCATGGACAAGTTTATAAAGCGAATGGCTCGCGGGGTTTGTTTACATTTTTGGTGGTACCTTCCATAGAGAGTGAATCTAGCCTCCAGGCAAAGCCGTGCCCCAGCCATATGCAACACCTGTGCAAATATGCGAATGTAAACACTGGGGACGAGGTTCCATTAAAAATTTGTTAAAATGGGTTAATGACGTTTTCAAATTCAGTAGGTCAAGATGTACATCTTGTACTATTCCCATTGATTTTGAAGCGGCAGATTTTGCAGAATGCGCCTCCGAAGTTTGGCTGTCTAATGCATTTCCCATTAAACTAAAATCCTTCTTTTGCCTTTTTCTCAAAATGCTGCTTGAAATCGATGACCAACTGTCATGGCGCCACAACAAACCCCGCGAGCCATTCGCTTTAACTTTCAGCACCGTGAAGCACAACGAAAGAACTGAACGAAACGTTCCTTGAATGGCATTGTTAAGAAGGGCTTGAAAATTAACTACACAAAGTTTTTTGGTACTCCTTCTTTACACAGTATGATATGCACAACGTTTCTACCAGTGTTCCCTGGTCGTCTTCAGGTGGCTGAAGACGACCAGGGAACACTGGTAGAAACGTTGTGCATATCATACTGTGTAAAGAAGGAGTACCACAAAACTTTGTGTAGTTAATGAACGAAACGTGTCCCACCACTGACTGACTTCTCTCTTATCTTTATTAAGCCAGGAAATTATACATGCTGTTTTCTCTCTTCTATTCTTTATCTATGATTATTAGCATGAAATGATCACAGATGTTCACTTTTCCAACAGACGAAAAGTTCATGAGTGCCCTAAATAATTGCCAAATAATAATACACCTGTACCCGTACTTAATAGAACCGATGTTTTGCTGTCACTTTTGTGTGAAATTTCTAATTTTTCTGACAGTAAACTTTAACTGTCTGATCCGTCCCGCTAGGTTTCTACGTCACACTGGCGACATAAAGGCACAAAGATTCACTTTTTCCAACCGGAAGAACCTTTAGAGTTCTTTAAATGCGATCATTTCCCGACAGGTAACCGGAAAATGAATCGAGAACCTATTACAATAGCCTATCATTAACTAAACGTTGGACAATGCTCTGATGCCTTCATTAGTTCGTTTAAACCACTCCTCACTTATATACGTTGGACAATTAACCAATTGCAAGTTGGTTCAGAAAATCACAAGACTTGAACTGATGCCAGTGCACAGTTGGAAAACAAGTCTTTTGTAAGAATTACTAACCGATTACAAGAAAAACGAAGGAAAAAAGAAATAAGAGAAAAAAGAGTAGGGCCTACGAGAAAAATAAAAGCAGGCCTATTAAGTCCAATATCACCATCCTAGTTTATATATAACATTGTACAGACAGCAAAATCGCAGTTGTAAGGTCACAGAGACTTGGCTTTGCCACTGAGATCTAGCTCCTCCAATATTATCATCAAAAGCGTCAGTGTCAGGACTATGCAGGCCCCCTCCCCTATTTTTTGAGGGTCAATGATTTTTTACTGCACTTTTTGGAAATCGTCTAGTATTTCATGTCTAAGATGCTGGGAAATCGCATCTCAGAGCTTTGATTTTTAAAATTTTCCAGGGGGAGGCCCCCCGGACCCCCCTTCGTGTGCGCACACTTGTGGTGCGAACCNCCTGCTGCGTGGTCAGGAATGCCGATCATCACCAACACAACAGGAGAAGTTGGACCCGGTGCAATGCCAGACCCTCTACGACCGTACAGCTGCGATTTTGGTGGATACACCGTCCAAAAAGATTCATGCGAATAGCAAGACTGTTTGCCTGGTTCCTTTCAGGCGGTCTCATCAATTTATATCTATAAACTTTGATAGACGCTCTTTAAGATTGTTGCCCGGCTGGATTAAAGCTCACCGTCTCACTGCCTGAGATAGCGTTCTCGGAAGGTATCTCTCTGCACTTCTAGAAGACTGTTGTGGCACCTTTCCACTGAAACAGTTCTTTTTTAACTCCATTCACTAGGAAAATGGTAATGGTAATGGTTGGTAATTGTTGCTTATCAAATTCTGTGACGTTACACTTCAGAAAATAACCCTTTTCTTATAACCTTTTCAACTTCGGCCACTTTGTCTAGAAAAGTGGTTTTCTGTTGATGGTTTCTAATCACATACATTAGCAGTAAAAATGGCACTCCATGGGATAAGACTTCTTCCTGATGTGTCAAGTCTGTCTGACCCACGTCACTATTAGTGGTAAAACCATACAATTATTCTACAAAAGGACTTCCCCTTACTGCTGTTAAAAGAAGGTGAATTTGTTTTTCTTCGTGTTCACTCGTGATTGCACTGTTCAACGCAGGTGGCTTTTTTATAATCATTACTTCTGCATCAAGAGCAACCAATGACTTAAAAAAAAAGCTATGATTTTGCATCAACCACATCAAATGGCTACAATGTAATGATGAAATCCGATGCAATGACTTCGTCAGTGGGCAACTTCAAAAAGCACAGCATATCAATTTTACCTCAATTAGGCAAAGGTCATAAAAAGCTCGTTGATTTACTGTCATCAATATGGAAAGCCCTATTAATTGAAATAGTTGAAATAAAAAGCCCTATTATATGATTCCAAACAGCCGACGTGAAAACAAATTACCCATCATTTTGAGACAGTTCTACCTTTGACCTCCACTGTTTATTCACTTTCAATTTGGTCAAAACTCATCCTTCACACAGTGGCTTGGTAATTTAGTAGTTAAATCATTTAGTAGTATCATTGTATATGAAGAGGCAAAAAAGTAGGTCATGAACTAACTCAAAATCGAATTTGGAGCTCACGACGTTCATACACGATCCCAATTCCAGACACGTGAAATTCAACATGGCTGCTATGGCGGCCATCTTGCAACAATTGAAAGATCCTGGTTCTCAATAGCCCTAGCTTCTCTCTCTACTGAACCAACACCCACCACAGATACTTTTGATCCCTGAATGATTTTCCAGATAAGAATATTTTGCTTACAAAAGTAAAAGTGTATTTATTATCCAGAGCTTTACGGGCGAGGGGGAAGGGGAAAACGTGGGAGTTGAGAATTAGGTTGTGGAGATCGGTAATGTGGATCCGGAACTGGCGGTATGAGGCATTCTACTCGCTGGTTCGACAAAGCAATTCGCTGGCTACGCCGTTTTTCCGCCTGGCGGCGGGCCCGGGAACCATTGCGTCGAGATTTTATTGTTTTTCTCTTTTCAGCTCTTCCCACTCCATTGCCAACAGAACAGATGGAACAAAGATGTGTGATATGTGCTAAACTTTGTACGAATGGCTTCCAGATTGGAGAAGATGGCTGTCCAATATGCAAATGCAAACCATGTAAGTTATCAAATCAAGAAATGGATCAAAAAGAGTTTACTCCTTAATGTATTACAACCCCAAAAGTAAATGGATTCAATGTTATCTTCGGTGTGGTGAGGTGATGGCAATAGTGAGGTTTCGCAAATCTGACGGAACACGAAGTACGAAATACGAAATTGGACTTCATTTCCATGACGTAATGTATTCCAGGAAATGGTTGGTACCACAAATATCGCCTGCTGCAAGAGCGTCTTTTAGCGTATGACGTTTAGAACGATAGAGTTACATGTACGGTGTATATTTAACTTTGAAATTTATCTTTCGTTTCCACTTCTTCCACTTCGTAGATACGAAGTAGAAATTTAAAAATTCAAGATGCAAGTCATGTAAGACTCTTTCGGTCTTGCATGACATGCAAAAAGACGCACTGGCAGCAGGGACATTTGTGGTACCAACCATCTCCAAAAATACATTAGGGGGGCTACATGTAGGTCCTGGAAATGAAGTTGAATTTCGTATTTCGTATTTCATACATTAGGGGGGCTACATGTAGGTCCTGGAAATGAAGTTGAATTTCGTATTTCGTACTTCGTGTTTCGTCAGATTTGCGAAACCTCACTAATCTTATTGCTCATTGGTAACGATTCTTAGCAGAAATGAAATTTATACCTACATGTATGTGGGAATGTTTCCAACGGCATGAAGGAACCCACTGCTCTCACTGCTGGTAATTCAATGCTCGGATGTTTGAATTATACCAAACCACTGCGCATTGCTCCTAGTAGCCAAAGCAATGGCGTTCCCTCGTGTGCTTATGAACTCCATGTACAAATTTCTCAAATTCTTTCTTTAAAATAATACGTCTTTTTTGTGTTTTCAAGGGTGTCCCAAAATCACGTGCACGAATCAGTGTGCCCTTGGTTATCATCACAATCGAAGGGGCTGCAAGACATGCCGATGTAAGCCACTGCCATCCTACATGTTGAGGACTCATGGTCAGCTACGGTATATAACTTATGGACATCTCCTACATTGGCCAAAATTCTACAAGTGAGCAAGAAATTATGAACTTTCACCCATCATGATAATGTGCTTTAGATGTGAATGACACGACTGATGTAAAGCCGCCAACGACAGTCTATTAAAAGTTACACAGCCTGGAGCAGAATGACGACGATGTTCTCATCTCAGATTGAGACCTTCCCTGTTTTTGCGATTGATTTTTTACATCGGTGATAGAGTACCGGTACTGACAGATGTAGTTGCCCAAAGCAAAGGTGTCTACAATATTCAATGCCCCAAACCGTCCTGGGGTTCTGCATTTTATGGCCAAACTCGTACTCCCGAGGCATTCACGTGTTCCAAAAACAGCCAAGTCTCAGTTATTTTATAGGATACCCCGTAGAGCACCTTGAGAATATTAGCGCTCACTCCCTTTGTAAAATGCGGCGACGGAAGGGAGCGCCGGCGCGTAGTTCAGGATGCAAAGGGGGTAAAGCAAAAACTGAGCAAAAGAAAGCTGACAGGACTTGAGTCATAAACTTTCTTCATTTTGTGTTCTAATCTGCCTCGTGGAACGTATTTTGCATAGCTGAGGGGGAAATATCTGTCTCAAATTACATTTTGAATATCATTTCAATATAAAGCCTTGGAGAATGGTGCAGTATTAAAATTGTATTATGATTGTGCTTTTGAAGGGCGTGTCCAGAGGGAAGATATCAATGTTCAACATTTCTTTCGTTACGATAATACTTGGCTCCTTTAGATGTGTCTTATTAAACGTACCAAAGATCAACAACGCACGGAGCTCTCACTGGAGATTTTGACCGTATATATTACGGAGGTTTAGAAATCATACGATAAACGTTAACGCTAACGACAACGTTATTTTTCTACCGAAAATGCTATACAAAATCTGGTTAATGTGTAGTATGAAAAATAACGTTGTCGTAAAGTTTATGTTTATCTTTGATTTCTAAACCTCTCTATTATTCAAAGAGGTGTAAACTTGTATCCGTCTGGCATTTTAATCGAAGTGATGGACTGCAACATACTTCTATCACTGTATCAGGAGCTTGTTACTGTAGAAAAATTGTACAGTTTTATTTATTTCATTTTCATTTGTTAAGGTTGTTGTACGCTGAAGGGGGTCTTTGGAGGCAATTGGAATTTTTTTGTGAAAGAATGTTAGCATGACACTTTTTGATGCTGAAGAGTTGGGAAATGACGCCGCCGAATGGTAGAAATAATAGTGAGGTTATGAAAACGAGTGATAAACGTAAACGATACGGGGCTAACGACTGACGTCACATGGCACAATGGAGTGTGACGTTTAACCTCACTAACGATAATGGGACGTTGTTATTCTGTTGCTCTGTCAGAAATATGCTGCCTGAAAATGCTATAGTCAAGGTCATGTGATAGTGGTTTTGGTGTGCCTCTTATTGCCATTCACTGTAAGAATTGTAGGTATACGTGGAAATTTTCGAAGTATTTCTCAGTCCAGATTGACACGCCATTCCCTATCATCAAATCATTGTATGAAAGGATGTAGAAAAACTAGTCATGTAAATAATATTGTTGAATAAATGTAAGTATAGACTTTGTAAAAGCATATACTTTGCAGTTTTTTCCAGCCAAGTGTACATTCGTTCTCGTAATTCCCAGTAAAATAAAAAAAGTTTATTCTTTTGGAATTTAGTTCCGCAGCAAGAAGATTGGTTTGACAAGGAACAAACTTTTTTGAGGACCCATGAGTAGCCCCATATTCAAGGAGGAAGCACTTGGTTAACAGTACTTATAGGAAAATCAATCTCAGCCACAATTTGTAAACATCAACACCATTCTGCTACAGAAGTAACTGATAATGTCCAAATCAATTTCCGCAAGATCAGCTGAGATCGTATTTTGTGAATGAATGAATCAGATTGAATTAACCTACATATGAGATGACTTCCTCAATTCATGAAATAACTTGGTCGAGAATCAGTACACACCATCAATTCCTTGATTCATGCAAGTTTACCTTCATCAGATTTTGACCCAAATTCCCATTTCATTCCATGGCTGTGACTTTTACTGGTATCAGCATTTTACCCCCACTTGGATATTTATTCCGTGAACAGGAAAACTTTTGAGAAAGAAGTTTATGCAGTTCATCACTTCATCAGACCCACATACGAAAAAGATAGAGATGCTAGCCTTACTGTAGAACAAATGCAGCGGCCAATGGACCATCATGAGTCAGTGGTGATCCCTGATGGGGTGGGGATACACGTTTCACTTTGACCACTGCATAACCATCGCTTTTCTCACCTGGGAGAGACAAACAGTGGAGAGAGAAAGAGACAGAGATGGACGGACGGACGCATCGACAGAAACAGACAGACACACACACACAGAAGATGGAGAGAGATAGAGCAAGAGAAAGAAGACACATTGTACATGTTTACAACAAGGATTAGACGTGAAATGACACAAAAGACGAAAGATGATATCTTCAAAATTCACACAGCTTTATTTACAAAAATAAATTAAAGAATACAATAGGCCTAGAGTCTCATCATGAACCATCACTCACAATTCACATATAATGCATTAAATGGTGATGGATGCAATGGAGTGCTGGCTTTTAACAAAGTTTGCACCACTCCTGGGATTTCCATTGTGTGTGCATGATCTGTGTCATCTCGAACACAGAGAAATCTGTCAGTCTCGTTTCACAGTGTAGGCCTACCCATACGATGAGAGGAAATACTGAGAAACGGGGCCACCAGGCACTACTACACCAGTCACAAATGGTGCCGACCGACTTGTTGACAAAACTGGTGCCACCTTTAGGTTTCCCCATGTACTACTAAATGAACCCTCCTGTTGCCTTTTGATTGAGCAGCTGATTGAAGCGGTCAGATACCTAGAATGAAACAAAGAAATCTTAGATCACCAGTTGCATGAAATAGGTAACACCAATTTATTTTCTGCTAATAGGAGCTGTCAGCGAGTTGACCACTAGGTGTCACTACGGCCCAATTCAATGCATCTAGCGGACTCGGTCATTATCGATCGTGCAGCAATCACATAGATTTTCCTGTACATTGGTCCGCTAAGACTTTGCTGCCATCTGTTGGCAATATGCGCGGCTGACTGCTCCTATTATGCCTAACTACATTTTTGGTTGGATCTTCAACGTATTTAGAAAGTGGACTGCATGAACTGACACCACCTACCTGCTCAGCTGTTCTGTGTTTCAGTTTATGTGCCACAATTCTGAATGAGCGTATGGTTGGGCCTTTGTTTTTACAGGTCTCAAGAATCAATGTATCCTCATCCCTGAAAAGTAAAAAATGATTAATATGGAAGATGGGAGAGGCATCAATAGAATCTGCACAAAACTTTATCATTGCAAAATTTTTAGAAACGGGAAAATAGAAACGGGTTTCATAGGTGAAAGACAAAGCTTCCTACCAGGTTCGAACCCACGACCCCTCACATTAGGCATCAATCACCAGCACTAGGGGCAGCATGCCTTAAACACTGGGCCAAATCCCCATCTTCAAAAAAGATGGTTCAATGACCTATGTTAAATGATGCATCCATCAGTACCCTGCGAGGAGTCCAAACAATCTCCCACCTAGATAGCCAACAATTACCCACCTAGTCCAAGTGTTATTGTCCTTCTGGTCTTTCAAGGTATGGGTTTTGACTGTGTCTTCATCTGCTGCTGAATTAGACCTCATTATGGGTGCACTCCTTTCCGTAACACAACCTGTCTTTTTGGTGACCTCCGACGCAGAGCTGCCATCAGTCACGTCACTTGCCTCATCAGTGCTGGATACATTACGCTTTGAATTCATATTCACAACATTCATGCTGGAATTTTCAGGTGAGCCAATATCATTTGATAGTACTTACATGGCTTCTGAACCTGTTGGCTTTTGCCAGGAGGTATGGAGTCCATGACAGGCTACTGTCCTCCACCAACGCGAGGTGTTTTATCGGTACTTGCCCTGGCATAGACACTCAAATCCAAGGGACCATGGCTTTCAGGCCCGGTTGCCGCAGTCATACTTAAGGTCGACTTTGTGCTCAAGCTAACCTCAAAGTTGTTCTCAACCTCAAATTGTATGGCAAATCATATTACTTAGTTGAGGTCAACCTCAAACTTAACTTTGAGGATAGCTGGTGCAACCGAGCCTCAGTCTCATCCAACAGACTGTAATTGTTTCACAGCTATTTTTTTGTACATGTCCTGGCCTTTGGATCAAACCCACACCCACACACTGACCCTGTGAAGGCCAGTATAGCTTAAAAAATAGTGCCAAAGGCACTGTGCCCGCTTGGCTTTTTTAGCACAGTGGTGGAAAGCATAAGCCATATCAGAATCCCATAAAAAGCCATCTTTGACAATATCTGTGACCAAAGCGTACATAGCAGATTTTGTGAGTTTGGTTTTGGCCTCCTGGTGGCAAAGTCAAGAATTAGACTTCACCAACACTTCGTCAGGAAGTCACTACAACCTAGAGGTAAATACATACAAAGGTTCAATACAATAGCTCAAACGATTATCAAAATATAGCCCTTTTA
>NMRB01004317.1:0-27921 GCA_002633025.1 Notospermus geniculatus
ACACCTTCAGAACTTGGTTGGCTTTCTCACTGACAGGGGACATAACAGACGGAAGGTTGCAAGGGAAGTAGAAAGGGCGATCCAACGTCATGGCGGCCAGCGGGCCCACTCTCCCACTACGACGGAAACCAATACCCAGGATGGGAGTAGAGACAGAGCTGATGATGGTGAGCCCCAGGCTAACCAGAGTGTCGACAGAAGTGAGGTCCGAGACAACCAGCAGTCCCTCAAAACCCGCAAGATTCCCTTAGTCCTCACCTATCACCCTGGACTGCCAGACATTACTGCAATCACACGCCGTTTCCTTCCTATTCTTCATTTGAACCCATCAATGAAGGAATGCTTCCCTGAGCCACCCCTTATTGCATTCCGGAGACCCAAAAACCTTCGTGATGTGCTGGTAAGAGCCAAGGTCCCCACACAGGAGATCCAACGGGCCAAGCCCACCTGTGACCCTTGCTCAGGGAAAGGACCAAAGAGAGGTCGGAAATGTCAACTTTGCATCTGCTTGCCCTCCCAGTCCCACATCACTAGTTCCTCCACGGGAAGGTCCCATCTACTCCGCCTGAGGGGTCCCGCTGATTGTGACAGCAGAAATGTAGGGAAAGAGGATGATCGTGACTGCTCGATACTCTATGCCCACTTTAAGTTGCCAGGACATTCTGTCGAGGACCTGAGGTTCACCATCCTCGAGACATCTCCAGATGAGACAACCCTCCTTAGTACAGAGTTGAAATGGATGTGGACCCTTAAAAACCATCACCCCCTCAGGTCTTAACACAAGGTGCTGAGGTTCTTAGTCCCTATTTTGGCATTCGTGTTCTTCTCGCTCTCTCCCCCTGGTAGGCCTATTTCGTAGGTTTTCCAGTTGTGGAGGGCACGCGGCTCCCCTTCTGGTCTAGGCCTTGCCCCCCCCCGTGCTCTATTCCTCCTCGCCCTATTCTTCTCATTGCTCAGTGATTTGCATTATCCATCCTGGTTTTTTCATACAAATCTGGAAGTTGACTTCCTTTATATTCTTTTACTTTGTGCATCTTTTCGTTTTGTGCTTGTTATGTATTACACATGTCATATTTATTAAACCCTTTTCTTTCAGCTAAATCAGTTTCTCCTTAATTACATCCACTCTCTTTATTAGGTCCAGCGACCAGCCGTGGGGCTTGGACACTTTTCTTTCCTTAATTACATCCACTCTCTTAATTAGGTCCAGCAACCATCCGTGGTGCTTCGACACTATTCTTTCCTTAATTGCTCACTCATCCTGTCTACACAGGTGTTAGTTCTACATTCGGGTTTCAGCACAGTCTTTTCTAGAGTTTCAGATTGTAAAGTTCTACTTGAAAAAGACCCCGGTTGGGGTCGAAAATTCGTGAATTCTGGAGATTGACTTTTTGCTTATTATCATTTTGTTTGTCAATTTTGTGCTATTCTGTATCTTGGCTCTCTATAGACAGGTTGGTGGCTGAAGTGTAGATTAGGCATATAGTAGGTCTACGCATGGTATTGGGAAAGCGATTTTTTGTTTGTGCCTATTCGGGACGTAGTATGTTAACTTTATCTGAATCGGTTAATGTCGTCCTGGGTACACCTCATTATTACCCTGGGTATTCTGGGTAATCCTTTTTGTTACCCAGGACTATCCTGGGTATAAATAAGGTACCTTAACATTACCCAGTTTGAAATCCGCGCCATTTTCCACCTGCGCTCGAGGTATGGTACTATCTTATTCTAGCCCGCCACGAATTTATACACGTGCATTTTGATGTGGTGATTGTCAGTAGCTGTCTGAATGGCAACTCGCGTTAAAGAGTGCGATTTACAGGCGTATTTGCAATCTGTTCCATCCTATAGGGATGGAATTTTCATTTCAAAAGGAAGAGAGCAAAAGAAAAATCTGGTGGATGTCGGTAATCGTAGATACAAGTTGAAAGCAGGTGTCAAAGTTGATGCGAAGCTGAAGTGGCTTGCACGCGACACCATGATATTATGCACTGTGAGGAGCAATTGCCAGCGAGAATGTGAACGCACGTACCACAACCTCGGGCGCAGGTGAAAAATGGCGCGAATTTTAAAACTGGCTAATGTTAAGGTACCTTATTTGTACCCAGGACGATCCTGGGTAACAAAAAGGATTACCCAGGATTACCCTGGGTAATAATGAGGTGTACCCAGGACGACATTAACCGATTCAGCTTAACTTTATGGCCTATGCCCATGCATGCATTGTACAATAACATTCTTTCGGGAGATTATATCTCTTCGGTTGGTATGGTTTTGTTTCTTTGGAGTCATTGAGTCGGAAATATAGCTATGTACCTTATTCCATAATAAACTGCGGTTGAGGAGATTGAATAATTTCCTCCACCACCTTTTGTGTGTTATGGTCCGCTGACACTAATCCCCTCTTCTCTTTTACTCGTGAGCGTTCAGGTGTTGGCACGGCGAATAGGGTGATTTTTAGTCGGTGTGAAATCATTGGATTGGTCAATCTGAACTTTAATACGGCAACGCTTCGAGGAGTTTCACTATAAAATTCTTGGAATTCGACAGCTCTCTTTGTTCCGAGTCGCGGACGAATCGCTTCCTTCTTGATAGGCGATAATGGCTAAACTGACCATGTGATGTAGACTTGTCGCACTAGTCTGTCACGGCTCTCCGTTTTTTGCTGTGTCGGACACGTGCTGGACGGATACGTATCGCACACGGAACGGACCAGTCTGTCACCGCCTTAAGACTCCACGGCCGCAGATATACAGGAATACCAACTAGCTTCTTTTTCCATGAAGTATCTCGTAACCTCATACTCGTCAGAAGAACTGGAGAGAGAAATCAAGGGTGTTACGGGCTACGATGTGCCAGTAAGTCGGTTTTCGTTTTCTTGCTTTATTGCCTTTATTGAGGGTTACATGAGTCATTACCGGTTTTGGGTGTAGTTTCTTTAGTTGTAGAATCTTGGTCGACCGGCCAGATTTTCTTTTTGGCAGGAGAATCTTGGTCGACCGGCCGGATTTTCTTCTTGGCAGGAGATCCGATTTCGTATTTCTTTTTCTTTTTTTAGTTTTAAGTTCAAAGTTTCGGTTTACGTTTCAAACGATTATTTTCTTACCTATTCTCAGTTTAAGCTATATTGGTCTCGCCTATCAGACGGTAGAACGGAGTAGGAGGGGCGTTAGTTGCTCCTTTTGTAATACAGCTGGGGGGGGCAGCTTACCGCCATTTCCGATGGTTGTTCATTCTTTGAACCATTCTCGGAGTACGCGTGCGTTCACGATTTTCGTGTGCCGCCATAACGTTTTCTTTTCTTGTGATACTCTGAGGTCAGAATCAGTACGATCAACTCCGCCTAGTTCAATCTTTAGTGGAAAAGGTGTGGTTGGTGTCGAGTGATTTGCATCTAGCACATTCAGCTGATTTTCGTCGATATTCGAGCTTAGGTTTTGAGTAGTTTCATTCATATTGCCCCTACTGTAGAGTCGTATTAGTCGTGGGTCATTTCGCTTTACTTTCATTGTTGCGGTTGGAGGGGTAACACTTTCTCTTCTTCCTTGCAGTTGCTCCTGGATATGGCAAATATTGCGGACACACTGGATGGCAGGCGGCTCTTAGCCCATTGCGTGGTTTTGCAAGCTAACGTGTCGGGGGCACCACCAACCCAGCAAATGCAGAAGCAGTCGGGGAAACAGGCGGAGAAGCAGGACAACCCTCAGCCGGGCCCCAGTAAGGTTCCCGCTGCAGAGGCTAGACCGGGTGACGCGAAGGGTACTAAAAGGGTAAATATTCTATCCTGTGATGGTTCAGTTTCCCTTACTACTTTGGTTTGTTACAGGGAATCACGTGGGAAAGGAAGGAAGCTGCCCATGCCTAGTCCTCAGATTTTCGGGCTCTGTGCGATGATGTGGGGTGGTGAATCGACATAGGGTAATCCTAAGTTCAATTCAATTCAATTCAATTCAATTCAATTCAATTCAGAGTAGTGGGTTCACCCATCGTTTTTAGTTCGATCAGTTTGCGATACAGGTGTGGGTCTTATTAGGAAGTTTTACAAGGTTCATACTTAGATATATTGTGTACCATTCCAGAAGGCGTCAGAAGTCCCAGGCCAGACAACTGCCACGTCAGGCTCCTCGTCTACTTCACAACCGGCCAGTGACCCGTCCTTTAAGTCGGATCAGGACAGACTATCGACCCTCGAATCTGAGTTGAAGAAGTTGAAGAGTGATACTGACAAGGGCACTGTGGAAGCGGCTCTTCACCAGGTGAGGACTTTGGCTCTTAGGCAATCTATGGACAATGGTGTTATCTTGGCTGCGATCGAGAATCTTTACGACAAGGCCACTCTACTTGATCACGAGGACAAAGATCTATATAAAATGACGTTGAAAGCTTGCAGAGAGAACATTAAGAGTGGGAAATTGCAGGGTTTGGTGATCAAAATTCTTGGAACGGAGAATGCGAAGAAGACTCAACTGCCATACATTCTAAGAAAAAAACCCTTCTGAAGGAAGAGAAGGCGGCAAAAGACTCGAAGTATAATCAGTCTAGTCAGTCGTCATCTCAGTCGCCGGGGTATTGGCAAAACTTCTCCGGCTCCTCGGTCGGTTTCCCCCGTTTTCCTAATTTTAGAGGCAGAGGTTTCAGGGCAAGACGTCCCTTTATGTACCCCAGGTTCCCTTCATTTAGGCAGTCGCTCCAGCCACAGTGTTTCTTATGTGCTGCCACGGATCATTTCATGCGAGACTGCCCTCAGAATATAGTCGGGCAAAATAAGCAGTCGACAACCTCTACGGAAAAAGCTAGTCCTAATGTCTAGTTCTTGGGTACAAATCTAAACCATTAGGGACTTTCTTGCCTTACCAGCATTGAACATTATGATTTCTTTTTTGGGTGGTGGTGGATTTTTTGATAACGCGTTTTAGTGGTGACGGTCGTGTATTCATACATTTTTCTTAGTTTTACCATGCGCATTCTATCAGCACATTTGGGGTTTAGTTTAGGGTTTTAATGGAGTCCCAAAAAGGTGGGGGTGTAATATGGGCGTTGAATTTTTCGAGTTAACATTTTAGTACTTGGTCATCTTTCATACTAGGCTCTACTTAAGGGAGATTCTTGGGCATTCTCGATTAACTGTTCGTCGGTGTCATCAGTGTACTTTCGGGTCCTTCACCGCTTTCACCCATCTGGGGACACTGAAGCTCTAGGGAGTGGAAGCGGGGAGGGGCGCCCCTCCATTGTCCATTCAGGGTAAGATATTTTGACGGATTGTTTCTATATCTCATTGTTCCAGAAGGTGTTTGTGGTACCGGACTGGGAGAGGGATACCACTTTTGACCCAGTCAATGCCGCAGCTCATCGAAGATCTTCGGTAGAATGGATAAATTGGAGGGGCGACCCCCTTCCCGCTTCGCTCCCTACTAGCTTATTGAGAACGGACTGGTCACTAATAGAAGACGACTGGCAGTCCCTTATTGATAAGCTTCCCTTGAGGGATCACAGGCACTTCGTCGCGGGTCAACTCCATGAACAGCAAGCTGAGTGGGAATTCATCCTGGCTTCAGTGAGTAATGACTCATCGCGGGAGGTGAAGGATTGGATTAGAAACAAAGTACATGTAGATACGGGAAACTCCCACTTACCACATCGTCCCTTCTGCGTGGATAAAATTTTCTAAGTCCGAATTTTCCCTATTTCTAAAGGGGATGTGGGTGGTAATAAATGGAATGCTCATAATAGAGTTGTCGCTGAAAAGGTCTGTTCCATGTCCCCATGACTGAGTACTGTACCGTAGGACATGCCAAAAGCATGAATAACTATGGTCATGTCAGTGAATACCAACTGTGGCACAACTTGTTGCCGTAGTGTTATTCGCCGTTCTGCATGCCTGTGTTGGGTAATTATTAAGAAATGTGACAATGAGCCTGCATTTACTTCAATCTATACGCCCACAAAAGACATTCATGTGCAGTGGTCAAGCGCAGGTAGAGCATGCATGAATGGAAAGGTGTCCTTAGGCCTAAAACAGAAACTTTGTACAAAGCACGTTTTAGTACAAACTGCTGTCAGTCTGGTCAATTTCTAAGTCAGCAGGTTTGTTTGACGCCCTCAATGAAAAAGGAACACCGCAACAGAGGAAAACCTGTAAAAAATTCCTTGATCAAGTTCGGTCTGCTTGTCTGAGTTTTGAAGTGTAACATCTGTGAGTGTTTTTGTAGCTCAGTGCTCCCCAACAATAGACGCGGCCTAGAATGGTTATTATTGGGTTAGTTGCCGCTTAATCTGTCAGGAAGGAAACAATAAGAAAAACACAGAAATACGGGGAACACTGACCGACGTTACAGCGGGCGTTCATTGCATCGTCCACAGGGCTGAAAACAATTCTAAACCCTCCGTCTTTCTCAACTACCAAGTCATTTTACTCAAATTTAATAAATATTTTGGTGAATTGACGATAAAACATTAATTTCGGCATCTTCAATTGAACCGTATGACGTAAGGACCGCCAGAATGGCGCAATAGAAATATGGGCGCCAGTCATCTCTGATGTTCCCAGTTAGATTCAGGTGTCATAGAATGTAATGCCCCCGATATCAGACGCCCGCTTCTTTTGTTCAGGGGACATCTGGTAACAGAAGTTCCTGTCTGTTAGTGTCCGGCCTATTGTAGCTGCCGCTTATTCCGTCAGAACCTATTGTTGTGGGACATCTCATATCGGGGGGCATGACATTCTACGACACCGGCTCGGAGCTAGTATTCAATGTGATAGACAGGGCAACTCTCTTTAACACCGTAGGTTTCCACTGGAGTTCTGGTTTCCTCCTGCATTACAACAAAAACAACGAGCCAAGTTAGCATGGGGCTCAGTGGTTCTCGACTCAATATTCTACGCTTCAGGATCGCGATGTCATGCAATCATAGGATTTAACGTCGGGATATCAAAGGCTCTAATGTTGTACAACCACCAGGAAAAAAATCCTATTCAGCGCCGACGGCTAATAACCTCAGCTTGCATTCACCTCTTTTGTTGTACCTCTAAGCCCAATGCACAGCTGACCGAAATGCACCGTGTTTACGCTCACATTGTATTGACGAAAACCATATGGCCTCCAATCCAGTGACCCAAACCCAAAGTTATGGTGTAGGACGTTGTGGTGGGCAAAACCCATAACTCATGACAATACCGCTCTTACATTCACACCCACCTCTCCCGCTAACAATAGTGACCAAAATTGAACTTAGAAAATTTTAGGCCTGGATGAAACGATGTGGTAAGTGGGAGTTTCCCGTATCTTCCAGTTTTCTCCTTATTCAGGTTTTTTCAACAATGCCTATATAGAGTCTGATATTCCCCCGCCAACGCTTTTTCACAATTATAGAAATTGTATTGATCATAGAGAGGAAATAGCGAGGCATTTAGAGGAGGGTATACGTAATGGTTCTCTAGAATTACTCGGTAGAGTGGGGGAGGTCGACCCCCGCATTTGGTAATGCCACTCCTAATGGTAACCGGGACAAGGAAAGCTAGGCTTTGTCACGACGAGAGGGCGCTGAGCCTCTTCATGAAGCAGATGCCGTTTTCGTTGTCAGGTCCGGCGGTCATTCCTTAGTTAATAGAGCAAGGGGACTTCATGGCTTCGTCCGATGAAAAGTCAGTTAGTTAGGTGTGTTCCTATCTGAGAGGGCTCGTTCATTCTTCGGTATCCAATTTGGTGGCTGGTTCCTTCAGTATAAGTGCTTATGCAGCGGTCAATGGACACTCTGTACCCCCCCCCCCCCCGGTCAGGAATTCGACGTTATTTCGACGCCGAGACCGTCGAAATTCTGTCGAAGTCTGAATTAGCAAAACGTCTAAAACCTGTCGAAATGAAGAAAATACGATGGTGAATAATTGTCGAATACCTGAAAAACGTGGATATGTTTTTAGGTGAATTCCTGTCGAAACAGATTATGAGAGCGTGTCGAATTCGCGTCGAAATCCTGTCGAAATAATACACGTGGTTGGAAATCGTGCACAGCTGTAGCACAATATTACCGGTACCTTATACCGAACGTTGTTGGATGCGCTGCTGTCTCGTGCCAGGTTTTGCGAGAAAACGCGCAAAGTTTGTAAGATTTTGCTGAAAAAATCGATGCTTGATGCCTATAAATCTTTGTGAATTTCATAATAACTTTCTAACAGTAGTTGTTGTAATGTGGCGGGTACATTTGTCTGGAAAAGCCGAGACTATGCGCGCGAGAACAAGGATAAAAGTATTTCAAAAGGCACCATGACACTGGCAGGGTATTATGACCACCTTGATTATTTTTTGCCAACATGTAGGCCCAAGTGCCCAAGGTGAACTTCTGTCGAACTGTTTTCAAAGCAAGGGTGAAAAAGTGACGAACTCTGACCCCACATGCCGGGGGGGGGGCAGCTGTGAATTCCTGTCGATTGGTTTTGTGCCCTGGGGTGAAAAAATGTCGAAATCCTGACCCCCAGCTACTTCCTAGGCGTCGAAATAACGTCGAATTCCTGACCGGAGGGGGGTACAGAGTTTCCATTGACCGCTGCATTACCATTCGGGTGGTCTTTGAGTCCTTACGTATATCAATCTGTCGGGATGCAAGCTACTTCATTCCTTAGGTCCACGGGAGTTATTACCTTCCTGTATATTGACGATAGGTTCCTTGGGCCGTTTACCGTTAGTCTTAAGCCGATCTCTCGCTTTGATAGAACGGGTCTTTCCATTTTCTTCAACTCTCTGACCCTCTCAGCTTTGGGTTTTACTTTCGAACTTGTGAAATCCTGGTTGCCTGGTCTGGCGCTAGACCATCTGGGTTTCATAGCGCACTCTGATACAAGGCAGTTTGAGATTCCGCCCAGGAAGAAGCTAAGGTTTATTGAGCTCAGGGAATCCATTCTTGCCTCAGACGACATCGCAGTCAAAGCCCTTCAGAACTTCATGGGGAAATGCACTTCCCTACAGCTGGCTGTTCCTGCTGCAAGGTTGAACATTAACGTGATGGCCCGGGAGACGGCCAAGGCCCTCAAGTCTGGTGCTTCAACCATACCTGTACAGGGCGACTTGAGGGAAGAAATCGTGTATTGGCGTTTCCTGGACGAACATTCGAGTTGGTCCAAATGGTGGGGGGACGGCACGTAGATTTGACGATTTCCACAGATGCCTGCGGGTATGCATGGGGCGCTAGACTCGACTTGGATAATGCATGACCTGTGGTCTGTGGACGACAGGAGACCATTCCACATCAAAGAGCCAGACGTCCTACTTAGGACCCTCACTGCCATTCCGGACAGAATTCGAGACAAGCGTCTCGATGTCCGAGTGGACAATCAAGTCCTTGTGAAGGCTTGGTCAAATCAAGGCTGTAAAGACCCCCAATTGATTCAGTTTCTGAAGGCAATATTCGAGCTAGTTGCAAGACTGAATTGTGACTTGAAACTCGTTTACGTCCCTTCCGCGGATAATGCAGCGGACGGTCCATCACGCCGGTTCAGCTTGATGGGCTTTGGTTGAACAATGGTTCGGTCCCCACTCATTTGATTTGATGGCGCTGGACTTCAATGTGATGAAGAACGTGAATGGAGACCCACTTCCCCATTTTACACCTTGGCCGCTACCTGATTCGAGTGGGGTGAATGTTCTTTCCAAGCATTTGGTAGCTTCGGAAAACTACTATTGTTTTCCACCATTTTGCATGTTAGGCGCAGTCATAGCCTTCATATTCAACGAGAACCGAAGACCGCTAAGTGTCACTCTCATAGTCCCAAAGATTTCACCGATTCCAGCGTGGTGGCCGAAGCTAGCCGCGGTCGCGGACATGAAGCTGTTAGGTCATTCGGGTGATAAGGACACCATCTTGGCACCCTCGACACAGGGATACGTCCCGTATGCCTTGAAATGTCCGTTGTTTGCAGCAAGGCTGGTATTGTTTTCTGAGTCGTCGGCCCCTTAGATTCTCATGGGATCGCCCTTATGCTTTCAGAACCAAGTGCCAATTTCCTCGCCGATAGATTTTTCGGCCTTCGACAGAGAGTACATGGCCTCTTCGACGCTTTTTACTCTACGGCATACCAGTCCAAGAAATCCAAACTTCTGCAAGATCTTGAAACGTTTCAAAGGTTCATGGACAAGGATATGTTCTCATGCACCCCTTGCTTATGACGTTTGTCTCTTTCTGGCATGGCCCGACAGGACGGGCAAAACGGTTGTTCACGACATATATTGCACCGCCATAGGGGATAGAAGGCCTCCCTGCAACTGTCCGAAACGTTTGGCAGTAGGTACAGTAGCATCCAGGATTTCTCAATTTTATATTTAGTATCTTAGGCAGGTCCGAGCCGAAAATCCCTTTCACTAATGCTATGGATTAGCATCTCATTTCTATCTACCTAAGGCAAGTGAGAGAGGAGCAGAGTCGATCACATGAGGCCAAACCTCTGGTTTTGTCAAAGCTTCGTCTCATTTCTATGTACATAGATAGACAGTTAGCGGCTTACAGTAACCCCGCGTCACTTTTCACTTGGGCAAGGGACCAGGCCCTATTTAAAATGATGTTTTTCGGGGGTGATAGGGCTAACGATATTGGTCTCATGCTGTCACAAGAACTCCGTAGTTTACCAGGCGATTCTGGTTTCACTGTTACACATACCTGGGGTAAAACCAGCAGGGTGGACAGGCCCAATGTGTTTTCCATCTTCCGATGCTCGGATACCATGGTTTGTCCAGTGGCCGGGATTGAAGATTATCTTAGAGTAGCGCGCGATGTGGGTATTGATCTATCTGCGGGTACTTGTTCCGTCCGGTGACCAAGCACGCCGAGATACGTGAAGGCCCTCTGACCTACCAAGCTATTTACCATAGGTTAAAGTTCTACCTTCGGGTGTTGCAAATAGACGATGGGGAAACCCCGCATAGCATAAGAGGTGGGTCGGCAATCACGTTGAATGCCCTTGGCCATGATACCGGAGGTCCCGAGGTTACCACTGGTCTAATGCAACACATAGGGTGGGCAGCATCTCGTTCAGCTAAACACTATGCCAGATCCGACAAGGTGGCACAAGGGAGAAACATTTCGCGGGCAATGAGCACAATAGGGAGTTTTCGCAAAGCCCCCGAAATGCCAACGCGAACGCCAAACCTATTGTTCGATGCCACGAAGAGAGCACCGAACAAAAGGATAGACGTTCACGTTGGCGTTCCGGGTGCTTTGCGAAAACTCGCTAATGGCCGCGAACCCTCCCGCTGTCAAACGCATTGAAAGAGGTTTTCACGAAGAATCCGACATGCCCAAACTTAGTTTCTAATCATGTAAACGTTTAATGTCGAAAGTTGATTTCTTGCTTTGATTCATCAGTAGGTTAGAAGATACATGTAGCTCCATTATGCCTCATCCTAGGTGACAGTTTAAAGCGATTTGGAGGCTGGGGGTTATTCTGTGGGGAGGTTTTGTACGTAGGGGTTTATCTCTCCTTAGGGTTGGCCCACAAGTTATGTGCCGGGTAGTATTTTTCGTATTCGACGGATAAACTTTGTATTTCTTTTGTAAATTATTTGTGTTTGTAAATTACTTTTGTTTACATATTCTTCATTTCCTACTTTTAGTCCATTAAAGTTATGCTCTATGTTGACGTTTTCTCTTCATTTTGTACATGGTGGTATAAAATTAAGATTACTCCATTGTTTTGACACGGTTATTCGCCCGCGCCTTCCTATTCGATGGCGTATGTATGGGTGAGTTTGGGAGTCATGGACACCTTCGGCCACAGGTGCCAAAAGATCATTCATCGTCCCCAATCTCATGATGGCACGAGATGTGCACTTGATGGCGCAAATAACACGTTGGATACTTTGTTATCCAACGTGGTGTGACGTCACGAGCACGAGATCGGGTTTCCCTCAGTTGGTTTTGGAACCTCGAGTCCTGAGCAGGATGGCACTGGACATTCACAGGCATGATTTGGTAGATCGTTCGGGAGGTGGAACTTGATTTGGCCCCCCCCCTCCCCCCCCCCGGACCTCGTCGAACTATGGGACCAGCGTCGTAATGAGCACAGCACGTGCCTAGATCATTCATCGTCCCCAATCTCATAATGGCACGAGATGTGCACTTGATGGCGCAACACGTTGGATACTTTGTTCTCCTGAAATACATTACGTCATGGAAGTGAAGTCCAATTTCGTATTTCGTACTTCGTTTTTCGTCAGATTTGCGAAACCTCCCTAATAAAACATCGAATACCCAACGGAATGTTAAAATAGTAGTAATTTTACAAATACTGGAACAAATTCTAATTTTCGGTATGATTATTTTATCAAATAATTTGTAAAATCGATGAGCACAAGAATCTTGTGCTGAGTTCCAGCCCTTTTCAGAGGTCTTAGCCAAGGAACGATGGTGGCGACCTCTTCAGATTGCTGTCATGCCTGTCTATTTACGCACTGAAATGTGTGTGTAATCGGTCGAATTAGCACCATTATAACTAATCTCAGTAACTGGGACTCTGATGCTGCGCTTTTGCTTTTACAAACTGACTTCTACAGAGCGCGGAGTCTCAGCTTGCCCAATGTATTACCTTAGATTGTACCCGGTCTTCTGGGCAGCTTGCATTCGAAGACCGGTGAAAGCAAATGATTCCCGACGAGTGACGTCATTCTACAGCTCCAAGAGCAAAATTTGGTCATGTGACATTTTGACAAGATGGCGGCTCCTAAAACTTAGGCTAGCCTGGTTCCACTGGCGTGTGACTCTCCCACCCCAACGCCATCTGTGGAGGCCAGTGGAACCAGGCTAGGCATTATCTCGTAAATCATGAGTAAATTTCAGAAAAACATAGATTTTTGCTTGAGATCAAAGTTGGCTTTAGCTCAGGTGAATGAAAGAAGGCAAACAGCTTACTGCTGCCTAAAACCCATGCAAGCTAAATGCCTGAAACGGGCAGTATTAAACGGTGATACAATTGCTATTTTGCCTACAGGGTATGGGAGGGCTTCCCCGAGCTAAATATAGACCAGCGAGCGCCATGATGGTTTTATGCATTTGCTTGCGTCTGTCCTAATATTTTTAATCAGGACAGTGTCCGGTCTATGCATTACCTGTGGAGCACTTTCCCCCCGAATTCGAGGCGGGCACTGTCAATTCACAAACCAGAGCGAGGTTGCGCACTTTTCCCACTCCCACTCCGACTTCAACTATCAGAGTGAATTGCAGTCCGCTGTAGACATCCTTAATAAAAACGACTTGATAGACGTTTGCAAATTGTAGAATGCCATAACTTTGTGGCAGAATTATTCTGACCTGTAATCGGAAGTGCACATACATCGCAAATATTATAGTCGTGTTTCAAGCCGTGACGACTAGGCTTACGACTTCAACGACTTCAATATTCATCATTTATCCGCACTTCCCATTTATAAGGCCGAATTTTCCTGCCGTCAATTTATGGTTTTTGACGAAATGAAAACTTCTATCAGATCGTTTTTATCAAGGATGTCCACAGCGCACTGCAATTCATTCTCGTAGTTGAAGTCGGAGTCGGAGTCGGAGTCGGAAAGGTGCGCAACCTCCCTAATAGCTACGGTACCGTCAATACACCATATCCAAGTGAATTCAGTAAAATTCCATCCTTATTTGCTTCCCAAATCGAGTTTGAAATCCGCTTCGCCTGTCTTAATAAATTTTTGACCTGACGAATAATTATTTCATGGCTTGACGTGAGATATTTATATATTATCGCATGGCACGTGACCGTAAATGACACGCTGTGATTGGCTTACGTTCTATTGAGGTATGATAAAGGAAAGGATTCACGACGGTTAATCCTTCTAATTTAGTCGGGTTTGGCAGTAATTGGTGATTTTGTTCAGTACATGACCCAATCATCATGCCAATACACTATGCTCCACAGGGCGCATATGGGTAAACCATAACGTCCTAGGCAATAGCCGTCAGATATCATATCGTAAATGAAGCTATGCCTGGGCGATATGCTTACCGTAACTACAGTAGAACTCGCCTATAACCTCGGATAAACCGGGTATTAGTACTCGCTTACACCGTACTGAAACTTGAAGTCCCGGTCCCGTCTAATGATAATTCCAATAAAAACCATTGCATATAACGACCACTGTATAACGGACATTCGCGTATACCGTACCCAAATCTCCGGTCCAGTGTAATGCATTTCCATTAAAATTGATTCGTATATAACGTACTCCTCCGGTACATCAGTCAAAAGTAATGAAGAATTGCAGTCCGCTGTAGACATCCTTAATAAAAACGACTTGATTGACGTTTGCAAATTGTAGAATGCCATAACTTTGTGGCAGAATTATTTTGACCTGTAATCGGAAGTGCACATACATCGCAAATATTATAGTCGTGTTTCAAGCCGTAACGACTAGGCTTACGACTTCAACGACTTCAATATTCATTATTTATCCGCACTTCCCATTTATAAGGCCAAATTTTCCTGCCTTCAATTTATGGTTTTTGACGAAATGAAAACTTCTATCAGATCGTTTTTATCAAGGATGTCCACAGCGCACTGCAATTCATTCTCGTAGTTGAAGTCAGAGTCGGAGTCGGAAAGGTGCGCAACCTCGCTAATAGTATCCCGGTGTTGTTTAGCTACGGTACCGTCAATACACCATATCCAAGTGAATTCAGTAAAATTCCATCCTTATTTGCTTCCCAAATCGAGTTTGAAATCCGCTTCTCCTGTCTAAATAATTTTTTGACCTGACGAATAATTTCCATTATTTCATGGCTTGACGTGAGATATTTATATATTATCGCATGGCACGTGACCGTAAATGACACGCTGTGATTGGCTTACGTTCTATTGAGGTATGATAAATGAAAGGATTCACGACGGTTAATCCTTCTAATTTAGTCGGGTTTGGCAGTAATTGGTGATTTTGTTCAGTACATGACCCAATCATCATGCCAATACACTATGCTCCACAGGGCGCATATGGGTAAACCATAACGTCCTAGGCAATAGCCGTCAGATATCGTATCGTAAATGAAGCTATGCCTGGGCGATATGCTTACCGTAACTACATTATAACATGCTTCTTAGCAATGTCCAGTTCGTACTGTTGAATAATCCTCACCATTTTTATCGTAACTTAAAGGGCGGCGCACACTGGCGATTTTTCGAGCGATTTTCTAGGCGACCGGCCTTGCGACCACAGCAGCGATTGAAAATATTTTTAGTTTTTGTTGATTCGTTTGCGACAAATACTTCCTTGGAAGATCAGTGATGTCGCGGATGACATCACTGATCGACCTCAAAGGTAATCATCGCAAGCGATGTAGTAGTCGCGTCGGTAGTCGCCCCTATTTTAGTCGCACGTGTGCGCCGCCCTTTATTAGTCTCACTCCAAACAAAAACTGGTTCCGGTTTTTCTGACAGTGTTACCTTCAGGAAACGTTTGCAGCTTGAAATTGAAGACTTTCATTTATACTTATTTATACGCAATAAGAAGAATTCAATATCACAGATGGAGTTCAGAAAAGACCAGACTGAGTGCGCAAATTTCAAAGCTTTACCAATTGTTTCATAAACACATTCACATACACACATTTGGTTGGTTTCACAACCAAACCGTAGTGTCGTTATTTGAAGGATTTCTTAATGATTAATTTCAGTTACGTCAGCTTCGTGAGCAGAACCGGCGCCGGAACTCCATCTTGGTTCGATAGGCTACATCCACTGTTGGCGACGCAGTTTAGGATATCATCATCATGGCAAAAGTCTCGCGCGTTCGGACATCACTATCGCCATCCAACCGATTTTATCAAAATCGTTGTGCTGAATTCAGACACGAATTTTCAGTATTGCAGAGCACAGACCATTACACCATTAACCAAACGGCTCAGCCTCTCTCCGTTTTCATTCGTCAACGAATTCTAAAAATGACTTACAAATAGGCCTCAATACTCATATACCGTTTGCTCGTTCCTCATGAAGATACCAAATACCGAAACTGAAACTGTATTTGAAATTGGGCTTTAAAGAAAGTATCATATCTGCTTTACAATGTTCGTAAATGATTCAGCACCGACTGGTTACCACGAAGGAAGTCAGTTGAGATACAGCGTAGACATCGCAGTTTACATTCTAACAATTCCAATCCCCCCACTTCTCATGATTTTGGGGCTGATCGGCAATTCGCTAAGCTTTCTTGTAATGAACCAGAAGAAGTACGAGAAGAGTACGACCTGTTTTTACATGCGCTGTGTGGCCATATTCGACAGCGTCTACATTTATGCTAGGATGATTCTACGTTATCTTCTAATAATGGCACCACAGCTCTTCAAAAACAACGAAGTAAAACATGGATACTGCGTGTACTACTTGTCAAGCCTTGAGATAGGCTTGGTTCTTTCTCCCATGGTACTAGTCGTCATGACATTCGATCGTTTTGTTGCCTTAACTTGGCCTTTACAAGCTGCCAGAATATGCACAATGCACAAGGTCAAGGTCACCGCCGCCGTTATTTCTGCACTCGGCATTGCTTTTGGCCTCGTAAACGTTACACTCCGTACTTTCCAAGAGAAATATAAACATTGGTTTTGCCCCTATCACTTCAACGAACCATGGGATAACCTTTACGAAGGCATCTCCAATTCGTTATCGGTCTATATCCCAATTATCTTACTTTCTATCTTCAACACGGGTGTCATCGTAGCCCTGAAACGAAGTCAAAGAAACAAAGCACTGAAGAAGACGACCTCATTGGACGACTCGTCGATTACGTCAGCAACAATTTTAATCACGACTGCGTTCATCGTATTACAGATCCTCAGCAAAATCGAGACTTTCCTCGTGTGGGTGTTCGAAGGAGACGTCATCGACGATATCCAGCAATTATTACGCATTTTTCTCAACCTGTTTATGATATTTGAAAACATGAATTATTGCCTTAATTCTTACTTACACTTGTTAGCGTGTAAACGCCTCCGAAAGGAAATGCTTAACATACTTTTTAGTGCATGGACTGTCAGAGGGCGAATGTTGATATAGTGTGTTTTACATAGAAATGGGGTTCACATGAACAAGTACACTCGCCCCAGTGTTCAATTCATGGCCACAAGTTTCGACCCAGTGAACACTGGCATGATTGGGGCCAAAGGAGAAGTTTCAGCAATAGACGGCGCTGTGTGACGAGGGAGCCAATCATAAGCCAATCGACGCCGTACTCTGTATATTCATATAGTCGGCAGATTTCCAAGTGGGATTCCCTGAATCTGACAGCTAACGGGTTTGATGTCTTTATGCTATTATTAGTGGTGCCGAATCGGTTAATGTCGTCCTGGGTATAGCAGAAATATACCCAGGTTCAATGTCGTCCTACAAAACTATACCCTGGGTATAGTTCAATCTACAAAAGTATACCGAGGATTGGATACAGCACCTGAAGACGAGATTGTTCTCGTGAATGCCACATCACCATGCACCAGCATGACAAGTCGAAAAACATCGCTCTAGCGCCCGACACGACGGGCCCCATTTTAATATATCGTACCGACATTCATCAGATAATTTTTCGTGCCGTTTATCGCCACTCAAATCCGCAACAGTACTCGCAGCACGGTTGATGTAATGTCGATGCGGACGTAGATGAAAACGCAGGTCGGTTCTGTTCGTTTGCTCACTTCTTTGAAATTGTCACCGTAAATTGCGGTAAGTTTGGACCATTGTGTTAAGACAAATGTTAACAGTTGACCCATGCTATCATGAGCACAAAAGCTGACAATACTGACTGGTATTTTGACGATGTTGAACTTGCAAAACTGCCGTCTCAGTTGAAGCGAGAAGCAAAATGGCGGCCATCCATTCCTTACTCGTACATAGGCTCAAAACGACGGTACTGGGTATACTTTTGTATAACGAACTATACCCAGGGTATAGTTTTGTGGGACGACATTCAACCTGGGTATATTTTTTATACCCAGGACGACATTAACCGATTCGGCATTAGTGGTACTTTGAGGATCGCACCAACCGAAGCAGTTTCGGAGTGCGGTAACGTAGTGGCATGTTACAAACTGCGGGAGGAGTTTAATGATCAAAGTGGCTTAGGCCTAACTGCGGCAATGTCATATCATGCATGTGCAGCATCACCCCAGAGTTAAAATGGGGATACCGTGCTACATATGCAAGATCATGTTGCTGCGCAGAAGGGGATCTGTCCCTATAGTGGGGCCAGGCAGAGATCATAACCAATGCACATCAGCATTGCGTTATTCCTGGCAAACTGACGCGTTTGGAAAGCCGACACTTTTAGATCGATGCTTTTAGTTCATATTAAACAAAAGATCCAGAGTGAGGGAACTGGGCAAGGGGCTGTGTTGTGTGTTGGCTGTGTTTTGGGGGTCGCTGGGCTGTTTCCCTGGCTTCAGCGGACACGTTGATGTCCCTGAAGCCAGGGAAACAGTTATTAGTCTAGGTCATTATTGCTTTTATGGGTAAAACCAGGTACTGCTATTGTTACGGCAGTTTGTGATACATTTGACATCAGGATCAGGGTTAGGGCCAGGCCCAGAGTTGAAATACTGACTGCCGTACCCCTAAGAACAGCCGTAATTCTTGGCTAGCCCATCCTCTTGTGCCTTAATTGAATGATTTATTTCGCATTAGCAATTGCAACATCTCGAAAAATAACTGAATGAGGAGAAAAAGAACAAAATACAAAAGATGATAAAAAGAAAAGACAAAAAAGAAAAAAGCAGCGGACGGGATTCGAACCCGGGGCCCTGGTGGATTGCGAAGCAACGATCATTTCACCATGAACCAACCACCAGACGTGCAACGCCACCAAGACGTGCAACAGCAGTGACGTGCGCTACACTTCAACGGCAACGCGCGGTAGCGTTGCTATGATGCGACGCACACTGGCGTTGCTGTCATGTGGTTTGAGTAAATCTGTGACGTCATCAAATCATAAGTTTGAAATTAAATCTAAATTTACAAACAAACTGCTGAGCGAAGTGACTAATTGCGCCATCGATACATCATTTCCAGTCCTCCTTAACTTTCATGCGAAGTTTGAGCGCTTAACAATGCCGTATTGTGTGTTTTTGGCACGCTGTTTGCCAGAAGCCGAATTTCTTGAGGAGAAATTCAGAGTCGGACCGCCTGTGACGTCAGCAGCTTCGCTATCTGGCCGCTGCGCGGCGTTCCGGGTCCTTTGCGTCGAGTATCATACTAGGCCGAGATGTGTACAAAATAGGGATAAGTTTTAATGTTCATAACAGAGTTGTAAGCTTTACATCCAAATACGGTTCTTTCATTGACGGTTAGATGAAGATGATTTTCGGCCCATACATAGAGCGGTTTACAAGATACTGCAATCGGTGGACGAGGGAGGAACCTCAAACAGAATTGTATATTTCAAGAATCATTCATGTCAGTTGCATGAATTCGTCTCTTTTATGAGGGTACCCTGGAGTTGTTGTTCGACTTTGGACCTTTGCTGTCGACCACCTGTAGCTTCTGGCCATCAGCATCGTTACGGACTATCACAGTTGGCGTAGTCTGCAGACGTTAACCAAACTAATGTCCAACCCGGTGAGCACAGGGTCCATGGACCATTTCATTTGCGTTTTTTTCGTCATTGCGTTTTGGCGTAAACTACAGTTAGTAAGCCAACGGGTATTGCCTATAGTACCAAAAATAAAAAGAAGGAAAAAAACTTCACGGGACTGAAATGAGATTACATTTGTTTATTAAATGTAATCCACAATATTCAGTCATCGGTAGCATCAGCACGTGAAACTTCGTTGGATTTGTATCCTGGCAACCTGTGACTGATGGAGAAGGTTAACAGGGTCGTCTGGAGTGATATAGACCGGTATGCCAGGTCACAGACAACCCCTATCCCCAATAAAAACGGACATTTCTTGTCACAAATCCTGTTATAGTATCATTCTATGATGTTGACCAAATTATGCAAGACTTCAAAACCTTGTCCCGAATGGGGGCAAAAAGCATTTTCTTTGGACTGGCAAGACTAGCACCTCCAGCAAATGCTAGTCTTTATGAATATGATACTAAGTATGAGCACATTCTTCAACTGAATACTTGGGGAGGTAGTGGATGCTATGAAGCAGCTGCTTCAAAAAAATTGCTGTTTTTTGAATATCAGCATTTGTGGCCAACTGAAGCAGATACGTATGTCGTTCATTTGGTCCAAGTCACTAGGAAATTATCACGATATCGTCCCTCGTCCACTGAGACCATGTTTTGATGATGGACTTCATAGGAATCACCGTGTAGCAGAGCACGATTTAAAGGAACACGGTATTGCCACTTTTTCTCGACAGCTGGCGCCCCCATCGCCTTGCAGCCCACCCTCCAATAACAGCGGGAAACGAAGTGTGATGTAACCCAGTTATGATTGGTATGACGGCTTTGTATGACGTGACATGCATTGCTTCTTTGTCTGGAGTGAAGCGAATGCCAGATCTTGATTCATTCCGCCCAATGCCTTGAAAGACGTCCAGCTTTTGATTTCCAGAGTTAAAAAAAAATCAGCCATCCAGGCTACATTTTCCTCTTCAAACATGTACATGGCTCGATAATTCCGACATGTTCGTCGTGGCATGTGCACCTTGCTCTGCCGTGGTGTCAGCATAAATGCTGCCTTATCGCCTGGATGTCCCATCCTTCTGAACGCCAAGTTAGGTCTGAAGCTACCGTGAAAATATCAAGCAGACACGCTATAAAGCATTGATATTTTACTTCGCTTTAATCATAAGTTTTGGAGGAAAAAATATAATAGAGAAGTAAAAGCTACTCTAGCAGATGCGCCGTACTTCTAGCAAAACTTAGCAAAGATCTAGCAGAAGCATATGGTGGTGGTTTTATTTACACATATGCGGTGCTAAATATATGTACATGTACTTGCATTTTCAGGGAAAAGCAAATGCTAGATTTTTATTAATTCGGCCCAATGCCTTTGCTCAGGTCGGTACTGCGAATACAGGTAGGCCTACAGGGGTGAATGATGCACATGCTCTGCACAATTCTGCATTTGCCGGAGAAATCATCCTAGTAAATAACTTTTTAAAAAATCGGTATTTCAGAATGAAAATGTATCCTCGGGCGTCGCCAAACGGGACACGCGCTATAATGATAATAGTGATAATTGAGCATTTTAGGAGTAGTACAACCAGTCATAATTTCTCTCTGGTGGATTTTGCAAAGGAATCATCATGAAATTTTGATATTCGGCGTTACTGAAGGAACTGATTGATAGATGCGATGGGCGACGTAGAACTCCATGTGGGTAATATGACACGCACCCTCAGCGTGCTTGAAACAACGTGCAGATACGGCGATGTGGACACTTTGATATACCTGTTTGAGTCATTAGTCTCCGCCACGCCACGTAGTGGTCGAGCGGAGACTCTTGTGTTAGCTAGGAAACTTTCTCGGCAACTTTCTCGGCCCAAACCAACCTCAGACCAGGAGGCTTACGTGCCTATGCGTGTGTGCATTCTGCAGTGCTTCACGGGCTCCTTGCAGTGTCGTAATTTTATCACCATATAACACGAAGTTTCGACGAAACTGTCTTTCAATAAAATATTCCGGTGTCAGGATTTGTGACTACTAGTATTCTTTCATTTCCACGTCGGGTGTATGTTGTTTAATTTATCCATGCTGATGTTTACGACGATGTTTTGCGCCACGACTGCCGTATGATCCCAGCCTGACAACATGGACGACATGCTAACGAACATGACCAACATCCAACTCGGCTAGGCCTATATCCGCCATGTCCTCGGCCCATATCCCCCATTTCCCGATCGGCATTCTGTTTTTTGGTAGGCCCTAACGAAACTGTCATTCCTTTTGACATTTTGGCCACAAAAAGCAACTGTCCGAGGACATGGCGGGATGGGGATGGTGTCCGAGAATAGGACCGCCGTCACTGAAAAATCTATTCTCGGACACTTTTGGAAGTCAAATTGCGCGAGGCAGAGTGGATTAAAATACATCAAATAAACAGTTTCCGGTTCAGTTTACGTCACTTTCATCAATAAAACCTTACATTCGTTCTTTCATGTGGTATTGCGGGTCAAAATTGGCCGTGCATGTCTCTTATAGGCCTAGTGTGACATGCGACGCGTGGCGGAGACTCCAGAGTCTGCATGCAGACTCAACTGAACTCTAGTTTGGTCTGTATTGTTCTGTTCCGTTCTTTATTCTCGGCGTACCAGGCAACATCCTCATCATACTTATTGCAAATACAGGGAGCAATAAGAACCGATCACCGTCCATTTACATGGCGGCAATGGCAGTTGCAGATAACATTCTCGTGATTATAACAAATATATTTACTCCTTTTTTCTTTGCGAAGTCCGTGGAACACGATAGAGATGTTCAGTCTATGTAGGTATTACTTCGAAAAGGCCATGCGCTCATGAAAATCCAATTCATTGATATAAACAGTGTTTAGTGCACATTAAAGGGCCTCTAGAGGCAGCCCAGCATGGCTGGGGAAAACCACGGGGAAAACCCAGGTTCAATACCTCGTACTGGTGATTAACGTTAAAGTGGCGCCGCCTAGCTGAAGAACCGGTACTGATAGTAGCCTAATGGCGAGCTGCCTCTAGAGGCCCTTTAACTTCAAAACAACAAGTTGAAAGTTTGGGGCAATACATTTCCTTTAATCGTGCAGTACCCGTCCCTCATGACACACGATACCATTCATAAAAGCCAACATGTCGTTGTAATAAAATTTAATGTCCCCTCCCCCGCTCGATACAGGATATCCCCAAACAGTACATTTACGGATTAAGCGGCACTATTGAATGGGACTCCAGAGAGCCAAGGTACACTCATGGCCAAAAATAAATGGACATCAGTTTTTCTTGAATATCTCCAAACCAATGGGGTAGAGAAAATTGGTCCCGACACATATAGTAGCCAATTGTCCTGGCTATCTAATGTTACCAACGTCGAAAAATTCCGCTGAAAGCTGCATTTTACAGAATGAATTTTGTAAAGGTATGTTTTTTGCTACTTTTTTATTTGCATGATTTCATTCAAAATCACTGTGTTCGACTCATCGAGGCCTTTCATAATATATCCTAAAATATCAACTATTCTGTGTAGAAATGTGATTTTGAGGCACTTTTATCAAAAATATTTTTGGCCACACGTGCATATAACACCTTTGACACAGGCCTCTGCATTATTGTGAGTTGTGGTGGTGAATGAAAGCTGAGTATTGTCATTTCCCTTTCACAATGAGTAAAGAAACCATGCAGGGTCAATTTCCATAACAGGCTGCGTCAATTCATTGGATTCCTGCTAGTTGACCAGTTCACAGCCTGTTCACAACACGTCAATCCCACAAACTATTCAATGGCCATTGATTTTTATCTACCAGCATGGCCATTGGTTTCAAGGGGCTCTGTCAAAAGTGGTGCAAGCATGGGCAACATAAGTTTGATAAAAGTGCCCCAAAATCACATTTCTACACAAAATACATGTAGTTGAAATAACAGGATATATTATGAACGGCCTTGATGAGTAGAACAATGTGATATAAAATTTTTGAATGAAATCATGCAAAAAAAAGTAGCAAAAACATACCTTTACAACATTCCTTCTGTCAAATGCGGATTTCAGCAGAATTTTACGACGGTGATACCACTAGATAGCCAGGAAAATTTACTACTATATATGTCGGGACCAATTTTCTCCACCCCATTGGTTTGAAGATATTCAAGATAAACTGCTGTCCATTTACTTTTGGCCATGAGTGTACTACTTAATCCTGTGCCAAACAATAAGGTGAACACCGGGAAGACTGAAGCATTAATTTCTATCGCATCTACCGAACCCTGAGCTCAACACCTGAATAAAATCAATTAAAGACGCGTAGTACTCAGAGTTAATTAAAGACCGAGCATGTGAGCTTTCAGAGACGGAGTTGTGTATTCGTATGATGTATATAGCGATCATATCATCCAGTTATGAAATGTGTCCAACATATGGGGCCGTATTCTAGAAGCTTCCCTAACTGTAAAGTTTACCTTTAGCTATTGTTTGCAGGGCAGAATACAAAAGCTTAAAGTGTACCATACTTTAGTGTTAAGGAGGCTTCTAGAATACGGGCCATCGACTTATAGAGCTACCCAGAAATTACCACATAAGTCTGTTTTCTGTGTTTTCTGATCCAGTTTGTTAATGCGTCACGTTNGGGGGAGGGGTATCATACATGTACTTTCGTTTTCCCCAAAAAACAGCGAGACATGCGAAAGTTCTTTCATACAATCGCAGTGGCAGGCCTTTTGAAAAATGAGATGCATTGCGAAAACTGCACTGAACATCATGGCATGAAATATTTAACCCACTCGGTTTGTAGAAAAATCGGCCAATAACTTGATGCGCTTAAATGTCTGGAAAAGACAGTAGTTTTGGTCCCTTAATTATAGAATGAAAGTCGTAAGATTCGTCAGAAATGGAATGAGCTTTAAATACCGGTGTTTCCATAGCATGCATGTACAAATCGTTCATCCATTTCAGCGCATACTTCGTTGTGTTCTCAATATGCACCGTCTTGTCAGGATATTTCCTGACGGCCATGTCAGTTGACCGGGCCATAGCAGTCCGCTTTCCATTGATAGCGCCGATGTTCTGTACTCCTGGTAGGGCCAGAACGGTAGTAATCGTGGGGACGGTTTTACTGACGTCAGTCAATTGCTGTCTTGCATATACTTGGCACTATGTTGAGGACACTAATACAGGTAAGAAGTGTCAAATGACGTTGGGGAGACCACGAGCATAAGATCTACTTTGCAGTAAAGTCGTATTTGCGACCATGTTATTCAAGCAATTGTATCATTCAGTATACTGAATATGAAAAAAAAATAAACGAAAATTCATATGATATATATCATATGAATTTTCATTTTGTTTTTTTTCATATTAAATACAAAACATGAACAGAACTTGATAAGTGAAGTTTGGAGGAATCGTGCGAATGTTTCACAAAGTGGTTCAACTTACTCCCCTCTATGCCATTTTATGATGATTTTTTCGAGAGTCTAATTTTTTCTGATACACCCTGTACATGTATATCAATTATACTTCTGTTCTTCGATAGAGCACCGTAACGCTAATGTTTTCTAAGTGCCGGCTGCCATCCGAACTACTGACCGCACTCATGGGTTCCGGGTTGTCGAGGAAGGATACTTGAGATGTGTTTATAAACGTATATAGTAGGCCTATAAATACTAACACAATTAGAGAAAGAAATATCTTTCGGCTATTTGAATTGGTACAATTGCTATGCCTGTGAATTTTACAGCTCGTTTTGTAGTTCATCTGTGGTACTAATCTTGATGATGCAAATTGAGCAGTGCATGTGCAAATTAAACTGAATTTTGTTTTTGATGCGGTAATCCACAGGTGTAGAAAACATTGTAGTGTACATCCCAGGCGACCCAACAGGCACTCTGGCAGCGACAGGGTTCCAGTTAGCACAAGGGACGATTCTGCCCTTCACAGTAATCATCATATGCAACATCATTATTATTCTGGAGGTAAGAAAATCCGCAAAAACACGCACGAGTCTGAGTCAAGTTAAAGGGCCCAGGAATGAAGGAAAGGATACGGCACATCTAACAAAGATGCTGCTCAGTGTCAGCGCCGCGTATCTTTTAACATCAATGCCATATAGAATGTTTACGTTGAGCGTCCATATTCCACAAGTCGTCGAGATCTTCGAAAATTTCGCAGTAACGTGTAGTTTCATGCTCTACAGTGTCATTGGTATAACATTGTATGCAATACATCTGTTTAATTACTGTTTGAACTTTTACATGTATTGTTTGGGTGGAGGGCGTAAATACAGAAGTGACCTCAAGGAGTTGATTTCAGTGATAGGCACTAAATGTAGGAAGTAAGGTCATTCAAACATGTAACTATAGTCTTGTTACGATGATTGCTACCAGTACGTCAATTTTATGTCGATCATATAAATGCGCATTCTGGTGCCAAAGGAACGGAAATCCCACAGTTGCAAGCTTGGCATACAATATTATCTCGCAATGTAAGGTTATTTGAATTGCCCTGTTCTTAGCCTTACATTACGCTCGGACCAGCGGCCGCAAATTTAACTGACCGTTTTCAACTTAATCTTTCGCCGTTAAAGTAATTTTTGTCAATAAACGTCGCCACCATAACTGAAGATTTCCATGATCGGTAGATTAGGACAATGTACTTAGCTAGGGGAAGATGAGTGCGCTCAATAGGCAATAATTCTTCGAGTGGTCGAAAAGACAGTAATTAAGACCGCCCAACCTCACAGTTGGGCGGTCTTCATTGGTTTTGTTGATATTCTCTGAATCTCTCTCTCTCCATCAACATTTGGTTTCAGATGGATAACTCAAGAATTAAGTTATGTATCACCACGAAAATTTCACGATTTGTAAACGGGTACAAAAGACGTATAAAGTGCTCACCCACAAGCTATTGAATATCACATTAAACAGAAAAAAACTCAACAAAGAACACTTTATTGATTTTGAATCAAGCCAGGAATCGAACTTGATCTGATGCAGCGTCGTAACTTTCCATGACAATTGCAACGTCATCAGAATGATGCTAATTTTAGAATTGCACATGGGTTTTGTTTACCGTTTTGGTGACCAAACAACTATGGGGCGCCTTCCCAGCCAAGGGGTCTAACAAGATATCTATCTTGATTCAACATGGATTGTAGGGGTAGACCAGTCATGTGGTGTTAACCTCTTCCCGCCATGGCCAAGGGGTCTAATAAGATATCTATCTCGATTCAACAAGGATTGTAGGCCAATTATGTGGTGTTAACCCCTTCCCACCCAAGGCCAAAGAGCCTAATAAGACATCTATCTTGATTCAAGGATTGCAGGCCAATCACCCCTTCTCACCCAAGGGCAAAAGGTCTAATAAGATATCTATCTGAATTCAACAAGGATTGTAGGCCAATCATATGGGGTAGTATGCACCAACGAAGATTATCCTGAACGGGTATTCGAAAAACATGGACTATGGATCAATGGACTCTGGATTACTGGACTGAGAAAACCATGGACTGACCAGTCATAAATATCTCATTGACATACGCCGCCTGGAATGGAAACCTTCTCTCCGACAGGAAATTAGGAACTGAGTCTTGAGAGATTGAGAAGCTGTCATCACCGTGTGCTGTCGGGTCACATCAAATGTTCATTTAGCTGATAAACACGATGTTCGGAAGTGATGGTATCAACAGATCACATTCCGGGTAAGCGGGTCAAAATAGGTGCATGGAGAGCAGCCTAGCTATGCTTTTCGCCGTCTCTCCCCGAGCAAATTAAAGGCATTATTTTTCTCAACCAGTTACGAAAATTCGGTTGTTGACCCTTACGCGCCCGGAATAATTTGAAAAGTGTACATTTCCTAACATGAATTTCTGATGTCTCTACAAAAACGCACCTAGCTCCCACAAAATGCAACCAAAACTGGTGACAAGACACTCATTCTGGAGGCAACTGAAAGGGCCACGACCTCATGCAGGTTTGCTTCTTCCAAAATGTCTGTGAGAGAAACAGGCCAGAGCCGAAGATGCAACTTGTGAGGGAATAGTCACATTCTGCCTACGTTTTCGTCAGGTTGCCAATCTTTAAACATCTCGATAACCATTACTCCTACGCTTCTGAAAATTGGTCAAAATGAAGCTACGTTTTTCTACTCTTTCTTTTGGCGCTAGTCGCGTCGTCGTAGCTGCTTCCGTTCCGGAGATATGGCCATTTTGTCACAAGTCAGATTTGCACTTTAGAGTCTGTCAATCTAGACCCCGGGACATACGCTATAACGCAATTTTAGCCAGGTTTCTTGGAACGGAGCAAAATCGCGTATTGAGGGGGGGGGGGGGGTAG
>NMRB01004317.1:29099-40320 GCA_002633025.1 Notospermus geniculatus
TTGTCATTTGTACTTCCTCACCTGGAATATGGGTCAATTATTTTTGATGTTGCCAATGTCAGCCTGCTCGCCAAACTCGATCAAATTCATTATCGGGCTGCACTGATCATTTCCGGATGTCCGTTGCGTACCAGTTGTGTTAAGACTCTTGACTGCTTGGGCTGGATGTCTCTTGCCCAACGCAGAAGAGAAAAGAAATTACTGTTGATGTTTGATTTTGAACGCCTGTTGCTGCCGACCTATGTTCACAATGCCTTCTCTCATTATATTAATCCAGTTCAAGATCAGAGGTTACGCCATCCTCAGTTGTACAGGCTCCCCTTCTCTATGTCCAGCAAACTTTCTAGATCAACCATACCGAGTTCAGTCAAACAGTGGGAAACATTACGTATTGAAATAAAATCTAAGTATTCCAGGAACTCTTTCAAATATAACACGCGGGTCTTCTTAAACGGGAAAAAGAATAAGTTGGCCACGACTAAATTGAATATTGATCGAAACCTTGAAATTAATCTTAATAGAACCATATGCTAGCCATAATTTTGCTGGCATTAACGATCCTGCATGTCAATGTGGACATAGGTCTCAGTCAACTCAACACCTACTCTTCCATTGCCCTCTCATCCTACAATTACGCACTAGACTTTTTTCTGACCTTGAAAAGCTGCCATACTTCACCTCTACCTATTCTAGTTTTACCCGCCTTGATCAAGGAATGAGGATGTTACTGTTTGGTAATCAATTACTCCCGCATCAAGTCAATGTTCAGCTTATCAGTTTTATCTCAAAATTTATTACCGATGCCCAAATCATCTTGAATGCTAATTGATATTTTACTCTCGATTCCTTTACTTTGAAAGTCTCAATTTCGCCAATCTTATCGTTTCCTTCAGCATCTGTAAAACATCCCGTTCGGAATCATGGCCGGTCACCTGTTGTTGTGTATTATTCTTTGCGCTGTTCATTTTGTCTTGGACTCAACTTTTAGATGGCTTGTCAGAGCTAATAATGCTTACCTCTATGCCTCAGCTCTGATAGGCCAACTTTTGAATCATGTACAGTCATTTCATTTGTCTCAATAAACCTTATATATATATAGAACGAGCGCCACCCAACGTCACATTAATGAACGACTCCAAGTCATGTCAACATCTGTGTATGGTATGGCAGGCGTGCACGCAAAGTGCCATTTTTGCGATATTTCTTATTCATGAAGCCCACGGATCGCAAACAAAATCGCAAAATCAGCGAGCACTCAATCTTCCAAGACTTTTGTCACTTTTTTCCAGTCTAAATCAGTCTGTTTTAATAATTTTTGACCGTCACGCAACGTGATTTTTGTCGCCAAATGATCTTCGACATGTTGAAAATCTTCTGAGTAGAATGCGCCATATTTGGAATGCGTGCCATATTTGGAATGTGCCATATTTGGAAAAAAGACTTCTGATTGGTTGATTCACCAACTATCCTGGGGAAAAAAATCTTCCGTGCGGGCACTGTTCGCCAAGGGGGGGGGGGGGTCGCAGTTTTTGTTCAGAATAACTAGACTTAAGTCTAGATGCGCAATTGTCATTTTGCGCATCTCATATTTTGAACTATCATTTTGTCATAAACACGTTTTTGAGTACAAAATGCAATTTGAGTCAAAATTCACTTTTTTGGAGACAAAAACTGGGTTTTTGACATAATCTAGGATTTTGTCGACAAAAACTCAGTTTATGAACAAAATCATGGTTTTTGCTTCAAAAACAGAGTTTTTGTATAAAATAACTAGCATTTTGACATAAACTGAGCTTTTGTCGACAAAATGATAGTTTTAGGGACAAAATCTTAGATTCTGTGACAAAAACTGAGTTTTTGTTAACAAAAACCCAGTTTATGAGACAAAAACTCAGTTTATGAGACAAAATCCTAGTTTTTGTCATTAATGTACAAACGGCTTGCCATATTCGTGCATTTTGTAATAGTTTTTTGTAGTTCATATTCCTGCCGCTAGGTGGCCCCTCTAAGTCGGCAGTCAAAATATCGGTGAGAGATCGCATACGGTGCTCCTTTAAGGACGACAAAACTAGGTTTTACTCGTCACCATACTTGAAGGTGAAAAAACAAAACAAATTTCGCAGTCCTTGACGGTAGTATGTTAACGAAAATCCGTAAACAACAAAGTTCAAACAGTAGTTAAAGAAACTGAGCTGGGTAAATAACCGAAAGAGAAGATATAGCAGAGTGGTGTAGGATTTTTCAACGTCGTCTGGTTGGTTAAAGATGTAAACAGAGATGACGGAGTTTGGTGTCATGAAAAAAACAAACATGGCGGACACAAGGAAGAGGTTGATGAGTGCCTTCCGGTCAGAAACTTCCTTTGCTATTNGAGGTTGATGAGTGCCTTCCGGTCAGAAACTTCCTTTGCTATTTTCGAGGTAGACGCACAATCTTTTCGTTTCGACTTGGAAATGCCGGTTAGAATAAGTATATTTGCTGTTGTGATAGTGAGGCAGGGAAAAAAATAATGAAGAAAATTGTCATAAATGATGAGCAGTGATGCTTCGCGATAGTAGCAGAACCTTCTGTTAGCTACGATGAATAAATTACTCATTACAGCACCGTGAATTCCCAAAAGAGCGCAGCACATCAAAATCACTGCTAGGACCGTCCTTCGGCGCGTTGAAGTAAATTTCATCCTTTGCAGGGGAAACCAAACCATTATCGCTCGTTCGACTGAGAACACTGCGATTATCCATGCCGAAGTCGTTTGCATGATGACGTAGATGTATGTGCCCAGCTTGCAACTCAGCACCGATATTTCGTATATATTGATGTACATACTTCCGTCTGTCAGTCGGGGAAGGCCTAAAAAGAGCCACATAGGAAAACATACGAAAAGAATACATAACATATCGGACACAGCAAGGCAAATAAGGTACGTCGTCATTGCGTCATTCTTCCGTCCATGACGAAGAAAGATGACGAGAGAGGTGATGTTTCCAAAACTTCCTATTGCGAAGATGACCGGCATTACATAACCCTCCAGGAACCCAATGAACTGGTCCAGGCGGAGCAGCACAAAGTCTTGGTCACTTCGGCTGAACGTCTGTGTGGTGACCATATTCTTATTTCAAGAGTCAGTATGTTGTTCTATCATTTTGAATCGAATTTTACCACTGGATATTGCCAACCCACTGAAACTGTCGTCGGAGTCGTGACGGTGCAAAAAATTCGGACATTCTATCTGAAAGAAGACCTTTAAACGAAGGGTGATGATATAACGTCAAATCGTCGTTAGAGATGAACGAAAAAGGCTAGTGGTAAGCTGTGTGTGATCTTGTTTACATGTACGAGTAAATTCAAACGAACTGGAAAACGGGTTGGTTCTGGCACTGGTTTCATATTATGGCCCCAAAAAAATGAAAAAAATATATTTATACGTAACAGTTATTATTTTGGAAGATAATAGGGCCAACCAGTTTAACATGGATCAATTATGTTGAAAAAAAATTAATTTTTTTTCTAGTTTTTTAGATTTTTCAACACAGTTGATTCATGATAAACTGGTTGGTCCTATTATCTTCCAAAATAAAGGTAAGTGTACCTTTTTTCATGATTTCTGGCCATAATATGATGCCAGTGCCAGTGCCAGTGCCAGGTTTAGAACCAACCCCTGGAAAACGGTCAGCTCAGCAGAAGTCATCTCACATCGATTACCACCGAAAAATGTTGGCTTGATTTATAGCAAACTAACTTCGGCCAAAAATTAGTACCAGTCTTTATGGTACACGACTGCATTATGTCCGCCTCTGAGGGCTGTCAGCAAATGTGGCCGTTACAAGTATTAAGACTAGCGCTATTTTTAATGTTGAACATTTATATACTGTTAGATTTAAAGCGATTGAACAAAGGAATAGAAATTAGAATAATAATATATTCAGAATATATCCTGAGACAAACATAATACAGACAAACACCTACTGGTGCTCAGAAGTTGCATGAGAAATGGTGGGGACAAACAGCCTCTGGTACTGACAAGTGACAACAGAACGTCACACTTACCGATTACCCTACATTTGTATTAGAATTTTTCCGTCACGGCTGAAGCCAAAGGATTTAGTCCGGTAAACCCCAAATTTCAGTGAACCTGGTTTGTCGGATAAAGTTTTTTTTCTCTCTTGTTTCTGGTAGTCTAGGGCTTGCTTATCATGAATCAGGAGGGTACCAGTTGATATCACTTGGGCAACTCTTGATATTAACCCCTTTCTCTCCAATACAGCCAAATTTCGAAAAACTCAAGTTTCCTTTGATTCTGAAGAAAGTTTAATTACAGAACTAATATTATTAAAGCTCAAATATACATGTACTTACAGTCTTCAATAATTCATGTTGTAGACTATGTCAAAATCATTTTAGGGGCATAATTTGGGAGATTAACCCTTTTCCACTCATTTGCGGCATGTGGGATGGGCATTGCCCATAAAAGAGTGACGGATTTTGTTGGGGCTATTGGCTCCCAAATGGCTGATAGTGGGCTGTCAGATGTTCTTTCAGAAGTATTTTTCGGGGTTCCAAAGATGCTTAGTGGCAAAATGTTCCCACAGAATGTGTGTGCCCTGCGGATGGTGTCAGAGCAAGTCCTCTGGAGCTTGTTCGCAGATCATTAATTTGAGAATGTGGATGATCTGAATTCTGATAAAGGCCTAGGATCAGACAGCAAGAGAGGGCAGGAATTTAAAACTGTGGGTAGAAGTACGGTGAAGCCTGTTCATGATATCCTATAATAGGGCTGAACGAGAAGATGACTGGTTACATGTACTTCAGTTCACATTTAGGAGACTGTTGTCCTACCGTATTACTTTGATGTGTCATAAACTCGGAATGTCAGTTCTCAAAGCCAGCAATCTGCCAGGAGGTCTTTGCAACGATGTTTTGAAATACACAATGCACACAGAGGCAGGGGCAGATCCAGGGGGTGTTCGGGGGTTCGATACCCCCTTGGCGGCCGTGGTGACCGTTTGTTAAAAATAGTGCCAATGGCACTGTGCCGCTTGGCTTGAAGCATGGTGGTGGGAATCATATCATCATCCCCCTAGTGGCAAAGTGAAGAATTGGATTTTGCCAAAAATTCGTCTTTGAGTTGTTACAGCCTAGAGGTAGATATGTGCAAAGTTTCAAAGCAGCTCAGACTATTACAAAAATTGCCAATTTGATAATTTCAGATGAACTTTGACCTCTGTGACCTTGAAAAGTACATCAAACTAAAAACTCGGGTATTATCTTATGTATTCTCATTAGATACCCATGATAAAAATTTGACAAAAATTCATCTCTTGGTTATGGAGAAATAGCACTTTCAGTGATTTTGGTTTTGGTCCCCTAGTGGCAAAGTCAAGAATCAGATTTCACCGAAAGTTTGACAGCAGAGTCAGACAGCAGAGCTACGTTGGCACAACGTCGGCAGAGGTTGGCAAAGGTTGGCGAACGTCGGAGGTTCGGAGTAGGTAATTCACGACGATTTGGGCAGGAGTCGGCCACGGGTTGTTCGTCTACGTTGGCCCAACGTTGATATTTGGGTGGTACTGAGTCGTTGATAATTGGTCATGTGCTGACGTTGGTGTGACGCTGGGAGTAGGTAGTTTACAACGATTTGCGCAAGAGTCGGCCACGGGTTGTTCATCAACGTTGACCCGACGTTGGTATTTGGAGAGTGCTCTGTAGTTGATAATTGGTCATGTTCCGACGTTGGTCTGACGTTGGGAGTAGGTAGTTCATGACGGTCTAAGCCAGAGTCGGTCACAGGTTATTCATCAAAGTTGGCCCGACGTTGCTATTTGGAGGATGCTCTGTAGTTGATAATTTGTCATATACCGACGTTGGTCTGACGTTGGAAGAAGGTAGTTGACGGCGGTCTAACCACAGTCGGCCAAAGCTTGTTCATCTACTTTGACCCAACGTTGATATTTGGAGGATGCAACAATTATGTTCTAATTCGCAAGAATTTAATACAGGAAACGCTGACTTATGAAAGCAAACACATAAGATTATTGATAAACTATGGTTTGAAATCTGAGATACAAATTTTAGGCTGTGAATGTTTCTATGAAAACGATAATTGTATAACATCGGTTTTCTCTAAACCATACAGGAAATTTTCTGCTGTGCATTTATATACCCTATGCAAGATTGAACTCTACATAATAGCTTCTCGGCCTATTGGCTAAGGTTTAAGTTATATTTGGAGTTGCGGACTTTACCTCCTCGGTAAATTCGCCCTTTCCCTTGTGCCCACCTGGCACAAGCAAGGCGCAGACGATGGTAAATGGTTCGGCCAATTTTGCCACAACGTTCCTGGAGGTTGCCAAACGTCGCTACAACGTTAGTCAGAGATTGACAATTGGTCGTGCCAGTGTTGGCGCAACGCTGGTTGGAGGTTGTCGAAAGGTTGCTATAACGTCAGTAAAAGGTCGGCAAATGGTTGGGCCAATGTCGGAACGTACCTGACAACAACGTTGGCCCAACATAATTCGTGGGTGCAAAATGATGCTGGTGCAACGTAGGACGCCAATGTTGGCACCACGTTGGCTGGAGATTGTCAAAAGGTTCCTATAACGTCAATAAAAGGTTGGCAAATGGTTGGGCCAATGTCGGAACCTACCTGAAAACAACGTTGCCCCAACATAATTCACGGGTGCAAAATGACGCTGGCCCAACGTAGGATGCCAATGTTGGCACAACGTTGGCTGGAGATTGTCAAAAGGTTCCTTTTACGTCGATAACCGATATACTCTCCGACTTGTATGCAGAATTTTTTATGCTCAACATCGCTGCCGAAGTCGAGCGTTCGGTAATGTTCGTAATGTACACTAAGCTTCCTACCTTGAAACACCCATTACACCCTGCGCATACCAACTACGTCATCATTCACTCGCCTGATAACCGGAAGTGAAGGATCGAGAGCTCTGCTCTGCAAATATACAGTGTACGTATCCGAATGAAATGGCATTCAAACTACGTAAAAATACAGGACGTCCAAACGAAAACTAATTCCGACTGCCGCTGGTTTTCGTAACATGGCAATTCGAGAACACATGCAAACACGCGATTTGTCCTCAAAATGAATATTAGTTCCGGTCATGGTATTCGACCGCGCTCCTACGCCTCTACTGTGGAGGTGTTCGCCATGAATTCATGCATGTAGGCCTGTGTCCTGGCATTGCCCAAAGTTGCAATCGCGTGACACTATGGAGAACCGAAAGGGGGATTAGGAGTTCTGTCATTCAAAGGAGATAGGCCTGTAAACCATACTGCCAAGCGATTCATTCAACGAGGATGGACTAGTCAATAGGCCTGAATTATAGCTGTTGTAGGCTTTTGGGGAACCGAACTCCTTACGTTCCCCATGTTACGTTACCCATTGGTGTATGTGGCATTGCCTATATGCACGGCCATGGCGACCTGCAGACGCAGACGAGGCGACTCTAATGCTTTCTCTTGATACACCAATCTTTGTGGTGACTTACTTATTTTTGTATAGCATCTGCAATCATTGATAAGTAAGTGGATACTTTGTTTATTCAATGTGTTTGGATTCGATGCGGCAGTCATTACCTCTAATTCGCAAGGTATTTTTCCTTCTTTCATTTTTGAAGTTTCGAGTGTTGGATTATCAGAGAGCCCTCGATCCTTCACTTCCGGTTGTCAGGCGAGTGAATGATGACGTTGTTGGTATGCGTAGGGTGTAATGGATGTTCCACGGTAGGAAGCCTAGTGTACATTAGGCCGAGTTTACATCGGATGACACGCGACACGAACACGCAGGCGAACAAAGGTTTCATGATGAATCCTTTGTGAAGCCATTGTTTGCCTTCGTGTTCGTGTCGCGTGTCATATGATGTGAATCCGGTGTAACGTTTTTCAGTGAGGTCTGTGTGCCAGTGTGACATTACAATAGATTGACGGAATAAGCCGCGCCTTGACAATGAGCGAAACACAGAGAAACAGCGAGTCCGTTTCCCAGTGTGCTCCGAACAATGGGCATCACACAGAAAAACGGCCACACTGAAAAACGTCTTTTGTGTTGAACAAAACATAAGTGTCACTTAAGTAGTTTTATGAATATGGGCCCAGGTGAATCGGGGACAACTCAGCAGTAGAAGATCTAGTGCCAAAACTCGTTTGCGGCAATGGGTTAATAAGTTGCAGGTTCAAGTGAATATTGCGGAATTTCTTTGATATTCACTCATAACTCAACAAAAGCTTCCAGTCAAAATAAAATTTGCCCGCAAAAAATGCGGGATAAAAAAGTTTAGTTTGGGACCTTTCGTAAATCAGCGAAATTGACTATTAGACATAATGGCAAATTTTCAAGTGGTATATATCATGATGCACAACTAAATGTCCTATTAAGTGTTAGCAGCAAACTGCATCAGTTTATCACCAGCCATTTTTGAAAAAAAAATCGATTTTCTGTAGTGTCTCAGATGTAAAACCGGTTCATTAACTTGACGCAATGTTCCCGGAACGCAGCTATCCTGCCACCTTGCGGATCATTCATTAAATTGTCTTGAGCGGAACGCCACGTCATTGGATTTTTTCTGTATATAAGGAATTTGGCTTTTTAGACGCCTGCGGGATTAATCACGTGATATCGACCACCACCATTGACAAAGTTGGCCAGTATTGTCTCGTGAACTGTGACAGGGATCAACGCACGCGCAAATCAAAGTCCAGTCGGTCCGATTGTTCAGCGAGGGATTAAAATATGTGGCTATAGAGATCATAACCATACTAATGTAATCTTACAATAGCGGGCTGTGTTTGGCGGACTTGCGTTCGTGTTTATTCCTCTTAGGCTGACTTTACATCAGCTGACACGCGACACGAACACGCAGGCGAACAAAGGTTTCATGGGGATGAATCTTTTGTGAAGCCATTGTTCGCCTGCGTGTTCGTGTCGCGTGTCATCCGATGTAAAATCAGCCTTACACCTGTTTTACGTTTTCTGCACATGCGTATCTTCCCCAAGTGCCGACCAGGGTAGGCTCGAACGTATTAGAGAGTTTTCGCAAAGCCCCCGAAACGCCAACACGAACGCCAATCCCATTGTTCGATACCGTGAAGAGAGCAGCGAACAATAGGGTAGCCGTTCGCGTAGGCGTTTCGGGGGCTTTACGAAAACTTCCTAATAACCGCGAGTCGGAGCGTTACCACACACAGCCGAAGCATCTCTTCATGGTTCGGGTGTGTGTGCATTCGGGAGCTTGAACAGAACGAGCCTCATATGCCAACCCTATGTTATCGACGCTGAAATTAGGCTGGGTTTACATAGAGCGTGTCGATACACGGAAGACACGCTACGGTACGCGTAGATATTACGACACGCCAACACGGCGGTTTACATAGGCCTTCATCGTGTGTCTATCATTTGACACGATGCCTCGAAGTTTGGCATTATTTTCATTAGGTATCATCGTGATGCAAATAAGAAGAGATGTGATATTTGATGAGGAAACATCTTAAAATGCCCAAATCCGGGCCATGTAGAATTAGCGGAATCAGCAGATCTGGCGGATTTAGCGGATTCTGTATAAAATTGAATAAAATTCGATGCTGAATGGAAACTAATTAAGTAATATAATTTTTCATGTGCCCCACAGATTACAAAGGACCGCGAAAATACCTTTTACCGTCGGTAATCCAAATAGGCCTATAGGGAAACAAAAATGGTCTGCAGGAAATGTTTGGCTAGTTGCCGTTCGCGACGCTGTCGCAGCTTTTCTTTTAAAACCTGTGCAGCATACATGTACAGAACACTTGAAAAATTGTATTACTAACTTCCATTTATCATCAAATTTTATTCAATTTTATACAGAACCCGCTAAATCCGCCAGATCTGCTGATTCCGGTAATTCTACATGGTCCCAAATCCGTACTTCGAAACAACGCAAGATCTTCCCAGGAAGTCAGGACACGCCTGAAAGAACGAGCATGCTCGTTCTCTTCAAAACGTGTATATACTCCACTCTCTACGTAACCCCACGCCTATAGACGAATGTAAACGGCAGATCGGAAAATCCATTGTCAGTTCATCAACACACGCGTATGTCAACGTACCGTGTCGAGTGATCGTGTTTCGTGTGGCTCTATGTGTAGATGCCACAATAGGCTTTATTCGTTTAGTTCGAGTTATTTACTATGGGGGCAGTATCGCATGGGACACTGTTTGGTTGTTAGGGTGGTACTAACTGATTTAGACTTCGACCTGATGCATGTGCATGTTTCATTTCACTGAATCGCTTGTCACATATGAATTAAAAATCTCTCGGCTTCTGTCTCGATTTCAATCATCGAAGCGGCAAACTACTAGTATGGGCGCAGCCATGAGACTCAAGAGGTGCTGGCGTCACTCTGACAACCAATCACCTAGCGGAACGACAAGAAACTAGGTATCCGCGCCACTGTCATGGTGGGCGTGGAAATAATGCGTACTCCCGATTATGTTATGCTTTTTATGATTATGCTATATCCAGTAAGCCTTCAGATTGTGAGGTACATACAGATTGTGTGAAAGTTCTATGAAATTCCGTCCAGTAGTTTGGGTGGAAATGCCTCCTCGCCAAAATAAACGAAGAACACGCGTCCACGGTCTAAAAATTCATGACACCACACAAGACGTCACAGAGGGGCGGGACTGCACACTGTATTCAGGTATTGATCCGCGAAAATGATATTGACAAAAATGCGTAAATATCGTGATAGTCGAGAGATAGTAATCAAATCAAGACAAATAGTGAAAAGGCACACTCTGAGAAGATAATTCTGCATGAAATCCGTGTGATTTTTGAGGCCAGTAGGTTAGGACTATATCGTGAGTGTATTTTTATCTGGTAATTTCGTATTTAAGTCATATCTCCATCACAAATTTTGGCGTGGTTAGGTCGTCAAGCAAGAAGTGACATATTACGGGGATCCTGTTTGGCACTACTTTCTCGTAACGTTAAAGCCTTTAGTGGCTCGGAGAGAGCAAGGGTCGTTTGTAAATCTACGGTGGCTAAAGACCAGCGTAGCTAATAAAAGTGTGATATAAAAAATATCAGTACGATGATTACATCAATGATGGAGGCATCTGAGGTTGAAAATGATTAGATCACCTTTTCTGCCTGTAAGTGACGCTCCTGTATTTGATAACCAATTTTGAAAATATCAGTACGATGATTACATCAATGATGGAGGC